>VXAL01000197.1:232040-245169 GCA_013399475.1 Chauna torquata | reverse complement strand
AATAAAAATAAGAAGAGGGGGGGGGGGGGGGAGTGGGAATTATAGGGTTGCTCAAGAGGAGCAATCTAGCAGGATTGATAATACAGAAGCAAAAGTGGTTAAGATGTGGTTTGAAGGGCAGGCTGTAACACCTGCCCATTTACTGACCTCTCTTTCAGTACAGGAATATTCTCATGAAGTTTAAGCGCTTTGTGTCAGAAAGCTTCCTTCCTTGCAGGATGCAGCACTTAGAAATTCTTTCCGTTTCTGACTGAATTAGCAATGCTTGGTAGTTCTCATAAAATTAAGTCTGCAAGCACGTATACCTGTTAGAAATGATGGTACAAATGATTTGTCTGCATCTGTATGAAGTTTAATTTACTTTATTACGCATCTACCTTGTTACTGTCACTTAATGTATGTTACACCCTCTAACAATAGTCTTAACTTCTTTAAAATTCTCTTACAAGAGATGAGGAGTCCCCTTTTTGCAAAGAAGGAAATACTTTGTTGTAATAGGTTGTATTCAGGATAGGAAGACTCACGTGTTGCACTGTTCCTGTGAAGTGCAGGCAGGAGCTCACCACCACACTGTCTCTGTGCTAGGGATGTTGTGGGTCGTCTTCTATTGTTATCTCTTTTCATGGCAGAGAGGTTGAACAAGAGCTTTTTTTTCTTTTTTCTTCTTTCTTTTTTTAATCTTTTTTCCTTTTTTACTTCTCTCTCTCTCTCTCTCTTTCTCTTTCTCTCTCTCTCTTTCTTTTTTTGGCTGAAATGATGAACTAGCTGAAGACTACAGGCAAACCTGGCTAATTTAGTCCTCAACCACCTACACTTTCAGGTTTTATCAAAAACTTGCTGTTGCAATAACAATGTTTCAAAAAGCTTTTCCTAGTGAATACAGAGAGGAATTCGGGATTTACATCTGACTTCTAGCTATGAATACACACTGGCTTCGTGGCTTTTGGTAAATCACATCACTATTCTGTCTTTAATTTCCCGTTCTTAAAACCTTGTCCATTAACTTGAATTGCAGATTCTTTAAGGTAAATACTGCTCCTCCTGATGAAGTCTGATTTCAGTTAAGGCTTCTGGCTGCAGAAGTAATAAAGATCTAGTAATATAATTAAATGTCCAGAATTAATGCAAGTGAGATAGTAATTAGGGATAGCCTCACCAACCAGATACCAAGCAGTCCGCTTTTGGATGCATCTGTGCATGCAATGTAGTATACCCTAACAGAAAATTAATCTTGCAGGTTTTGCTTTAATTTCTTGTCAGAGAATAACTCCTGGATACAAATCTTGTTGTGGATATCTGTGGGATAGATAGATTGTATGATTATGGCGTCAAGTCATTAAAATACTTTCTTGACTCCATGTAACTGCACAGATTAGGTGTATGGCTGCGTGAAAATGACTTCAAAGGAAAGCATCTGTAGTAAGATCCTGGGCTGGTTTGCAGGTTTTTGATCATGTGGTGTAGTGTGCTTCTTCCTGTGGGTTTGTTTTGCTGCCCTCCAATGTATCTGAGCTGTCAGTGCTCTTTACAGCCTATTGCACTGAGCTGTTCTCTATCTACAGTGCCCTCTCCTTCCCTCTGGACTCCAGCTGGCCTTTGAGCACCACTGCAATGAACACCTTCGTTCCTTTTAAACAAGAAAAACAAGTAACTGCCACAAAGGATGTATTTTATTTCTTTCTGTCTGAGATCAAAACCTCCCATCAGTTTATCACTGTCATAAAGCTGTTCTCAATAAAGCACAACACTTAATCAAAAGCTTGAAAATGCAATGCTAATTGTTTCAAGCAAATTGAAGCTGCTGGCAGAAGAGGTAACACAGTAAGTCATCCCTGGAAAGCTCTGGTTTTGTCTATTCATGTGTAAGGGCTGCACAGAAGGATGTTTGAACCAAAGGAAAGAACGTGACAACTAGCAAATCCTGTAAGATAGAAATGATCCTGCTCAGATGTTCATGGAACAGTCCTGATTGACTTTGTCTGTAGTAGTGACATATACCGGTGGAGCAGATGACCCCTCTGCTAAGGACTGACTGAGATACACCTGTGGGTGGTATTCACTATGTATATAGCTTAGCTTTAAACTGCCTTGCTTGAGCATTGGTGGATTCAACTGCTTAACTGGGTTAAGAATGAAATGTCTTAAGTTTCCAAAACTGAGCATGAAGTTTTATTGGAACAGACATCCTTGTGACATTAGTTTCCAGATCTGCAAATAGATTAAACTATTAGGATTTTTTTTTTCCTCTAAGAAAAAAATTCTAATGCATAACAAACCTAGGAGAGGAAAAGCGTTCAGAAGATTCAAAGTCAGAAAGTAACTAAAAGGTAAAATTTCTGGCCATACCAAAAATAACCACCTATCTCAATCCTGGAGATACAGCAGCAAACTTCATATATTGCATTGTCAGTCTGAGCTTGCAGCTGGTAAGGTAATTTTCCTAAGAAGTTGTTTCCTTCAATCTGTAAGAAAAAAACAATTATTTATTTATTTTCGTAAATAGTAGCATTATATTATTGATGGGAAGAGCGTTTTATGTTTCATGAATGCTGGATGGTCATGGATTGAACAGTTTAAAAATAAAGTAAGCGTTAGGGCGATAAAGTCCCAAGGATCTGGCAATATAGAATGAAGTTAGTGGTCTGTCAGATTTCTTCAATTTTCTGAAGCCATGGTCAATAACGTTGCAGTAAAACTGAGCTATGAATAGTGTTTTTGTCATTGACTGAAAGCCGCTGTTACATGATATTAAAGAAATAAAGATTTAAGTTTTTTAGCCAGACTGCAGTACAAAATTAATAGCCTAATCAAGGAAGCAGTCTGAACTTTTGGAAGGTAAATGCAGCATGTTTACAATGTCATGTTCAGGGATATGTTATAGGTACAAGCTTCGGCTGTGCAGGAGGAGACTGAATATGCTGCTTTTTTCTTAGATTTTTTTCAGATTCACCGACCTGCAAAGCATTTGCTTCTTCCATCAGTGACAAGTTTTTTTTTTTTTTTTTTAACATTGTCAGTCAGGGGAAGATTTACTAAAGAGAGAGGAAAGAAAACCACTCTCCTACAGCATCTCATCCCAGGTGGCCACTGATTGAAATCCTCAACAAACCATTCACAGCATGAGAGATCAAATACAGACGTAGTCTTAAGGGATTGAGAAATAATAGCTCCTGGCATAAGCACAGCATCAGAATTAGATTGTATTGGCTTGTTTCACACTGTTGCGGATCATCTCCTGAAACCAGAACACTGCAGCACCAGTCCACAGTTGCAGTAGATTGTCTTCAGCAGACCTTGCAGTGAAACAGGTTATTCCAGTGGAGGGTCAGTCCCTCAAGATTCAGTAGTGCTGAACAGCAGTGATAGCAGTCCCTAAGATTAGCATCACCCGCTGCGATCCCCTGCAAGAATCTTCGCCCCCCACCACCGCAATGTCTCAGCTTAAGATAAACTGATCTTACGGCTTGCCACAACTAATCAATTCAAAGTTGTGTGGATTGCATATGGATGCTAGGAATCTATCCTACCGTGGATGGATTGAACTCCTCACAGTTTGTTCTAATCTGGTACCGCTGCTTTTTCTATTGCCATAGAGTATGATATACTTGCTGTGCCATACATCCACGCCAAGAACTAGTGAGGCTAGTTAATGTGGTGCTGCACTCCCCCGTGTGATTATCCTGTTGCCCAGTTCCCCATGTAAACAAGCCTTGAGGTATAGTGGTACAGTAAAGATGCGCTGCGGTTCTCAAATTTAACCATATTCTTTTTGTCTTAGTGTTGTTTCCTTAACAGCACTCCAGTTACCCACCATTTATTTTGTTTGACATATTTAACCTGAGAGATTCAATGTGTGGGTTTTGTCTTATTTATTCAGATGGGTTATTCCCATGGGATTGTGGCTATGATGTTATAGTTCTGATGTAATATTTAGGGTAGATGGTGTAACTGAAAATTTTGAAACTCATCTTTTATGCTGGGTCTTACCCAATAACATAAAAAATTGTAATCTTCTGCAATTTTTCCTCTTTGCAAACACACATAAGTTGTACAAAAATTGTCATGGTTGCAGTTAAGGACCCTGGTAGTTTTTGTTTTTCATTTCCTATCCTTCAGAATCCTTAATAAACTTTCACGGTCAAAATCCAGATGGTACTGCAGAGCTCATTGTAGTTTTTGAGAATTTTTTTCTGTTTGTGCTGATAATAACTCTCCCTAGATAAAGTGTAAAATTGTTTGAATTTTTGGCCTTTGGCTGTTTGGAAAGCTGCTGTCAGCTTCCAGCATAAACCAATTTATATTCAGTGCACATTGACAACTTGCTGGTAGGGAGAAGTACAGCCGTGAGCAGACCAGTTTCCCGTTGCCCAAGTATTTAAAAACCAATGAGCCCCACTCTATCTGGTGATGCTCTTTCCTTTTTTTTAATAGTCAGTTCACCTTCTGATGTTTTTTTAAATTATTTATTTATAAGTAGCACTTATAAAAGTGTTTTTAAACTATGTTTTAAAAAACTGTTTTTTTTGTAATTTGTATTGCTCTCCTGTTCTGAAGAGCCATTGATTTACAAACTCTGAGGAACATCATCCTGTGGAGATGGGGAACACAGAGGGAAGATTTTTAATCCCTTAGATAATTAAGCATTAAAATAAATGATTAAAAAAATATGAGGCAAAACACTCTGTTAGTTTTAATATAAAAATAATGTACTTCTCCCTGTGGAATGCAAGGGAGGGAGCTGCAATCAAAATAAGGGAAATAAAAAATTGAATACCCTGAGCTTTCTTCCTCTTTCTAAGTTGCCTTCTTGATGCCTCTCTCTGTTTAATGGTGCTTTGCCAAGCTGTTGGGAGGAGGACAAAATGAGCGTGGAATTTATAAATGGGACATTAGATAGAGGAATGACGTTATGGACGGGGTGATCTGAGGCGTACAGCAGAACAGATTTTGCCTTGGGGCTGGATGGGAGAGATGCATCCCTGCAACTCCGAGTACTAGTAAAACCATTTAGAGTTGTTAGAAATCTTTGTTGGGAGATTATCTAGGCCAGGGTCTTTAAAAACTTCTTCTGCTCTCACTGACTATCTGGAGAGAGAGAAAGTGGAAGGCAAATGCTACAAAGACCAAGGCTAGAGTAGAAGAGTGGTTTTGCATCCAAAGAATATCTGCACTTCACCCTTACAAGAAAAGCCTTGAGTTTGACTTCTTCTAAATTCAATCATCTTCTAATGTTCCTGCTTTTCAGCTGAACAGTCCACTTCTAGGGAACACAGGACTCCAGCCTTTTATTGGTGATGATGTGCTGAGGTCATTTCCCTGTTTCTTCAGATGAAATAAAATCTTAATTTTAAAAGTTTAGTTGGTGTCAACTCTTAAACACCACTCAAAATTAGAAATAAATTTCAATTGCTTATTGTGAGAGGAAAACAGTAATTTCAGCTTTTCAAGATGGAGAGAAGGATTTATAAAACTCTGGAACTTTTCTCTGCAGCCCTTTCTTCCTGACCTCTTTCATTCTGAGGTTTGTGCCTTCTGTCTTGCAGCAGAATGATGCCCTTTATCTTTATCTAGGTTTTTTGTTGGTTTTTGTTTTATAGCCAGATGGCTTTGCTTTTCCACATAGAAAATTCTTTGCTCCAGTTTTCCAGGTAATTGTTTTGTCTTGCATTAGTGTTTGGAGACCTTAACTGAGATCACAGCCCTGTCACTATAGGTGATATTTTTACATATATAGCAAGGTAAGTCTGTCTGCTGCACTTGCAGTTTGCACAGACAAAGAGTGAGGGGAAATAAATTGTAATACCCTTACTTGTTGCACATAGAACTGCAGCAGGTAAGTGACTAGTCTGAGTTCGAAGGCGTTGGCAGAGTGAGATCTCCTACATTAACTGCTTTGTTGTGGAGGTGCCTTGATTGACATGCTGGTTAGGGGTAGCAGCAGCGTGGCTTCCTCTCCCTTCATCTCCTGCAAAGGCAAATTGCCCTTTCAGGTTATACTGCCCACGGGTAGATAAGATGGTTGTTGCTGTGAGAGACATTTTCCGGACAGTTTTTGGTGAACACTTGCAGTCTGAAATCTGTCTTTAGGAACTAACAATAGCTTCCCATAAGATCTGAAGGTAACAAGCCTTTTCAAGCCTGTTGGAGCCTTTTTGCAGTGAATTGCAGTACATACATGGTAGATTGGTGGTTAGGAGTAACCATCATCAGTTTAGGCCACCACACTTCTGGACAGAGCAATAGATATTTAGGTCAGATGTCAAACAAAAATTAAGGGCTAATAAAGTATTTGTGGAATAGAGCTTGAATGCCATCTGTGGCAACCCTTTGTCACTTTTCTGAATAAGGTTACAGATTTGAATTTGCTGTGGAGAAAATAATACAATTTATAGCACAATTAGGGTGTGAAGACATAAGCATGAAGGTCAGATGTTCAAACAGGAAAGGTCATATCGTATTTACATCTGTATTTTTTAATAGTATATGTCTTTGCTCTTTGGGACTGACAGTTCCTAGAAAGGATGGAGAGCTTATTCTTTAATATGATAGCCTGCCTCAGGTAATTGCTCGATGGCACAGTTAATGGATATCTCGCAGTAAGAGAGGCTCTGTGTCATTGAAAATGTTCTTTCAATGTGCAGTGGCGTGCACCCTCCAAAAAAATGCATTTGTATTAAGGAACAATGTAGGGTTAGGCAACAACAGTGGCATGAGTCCTAATAGTTACTTATGGGGGAAAAAAAAAAAAAACAAAAACCTTTTTTCATTAATGAAGTGAAATAGAAGGGACCATAAATAGGATACAAATAAAGCTCCATTTGAAATCCTGTGTTGTAAAGGAGCTTTTGTGTATTGGCTATTGTGCTAACTATTCTCAAGGTGAAATTCAGCCTTATGCAGGAAGTCACTTAAAGTCCATGTATTGCTTGATGGTGCTGCAAAGAATGCTGAAGTGAAGTCTAAGTGGTCTGTGTGCAGCATGTGACGTAAAATCATGGCATTGCTTTCCTGTACAGGCGCAGCTTGCTTTAGTGATCAAATTTCTTTTTTAAATGTGCCTGTGCAGTGATCTTATGTTGCAGATGCTGATGGGTAATTTTGCTCTCCAATAATAAATATGTATTGCAAGTGAAGATGTGACCTTTAGCATGGGTAATATATATACACTACTTTCTTTATCTGTCTGCCATGTAGAACATAAAATAACCTATTGTTTTTCAAGCTAATTAGACAAATCATCATCTACCTAGGCTACCACTGCATGGGTTGATGAAGCTTATTATTGCCAGTGATATCACTTACAGCACTGTCAATCCCCCATTAAAGTCAGGAAAGTTATATCAAATCTTCAAATCATACTGTGATCTTTTAAACTCTCCTTTCCTTTCAACAGTGACTGAGAGTCGAGGGATCCTGGAAAGCATACAGAGATTTTCTTTGCTGCCAACTTACTTGCCTGTGACCTATCATATCCACAATGCAGATGTTTCCTTCTTTCTTAAGGAAGCCAACCAGGATATTATGAGGAATTCTAGCTTGCAGTCCCGAGTGGAGTCATTTCTCATCTACAAATCCAAGAGGCCACCTGTGTTAAATGCCAGCTATGGACCTTTTTCCATTGAACAAGTAGTGCCCCAGGACTTAATGCTGTCTTCAAATCCATTTGGATCTACTAACAAGTTCTCTTTTAATTGGAAACTTAAGGCCTTCATAATGAGTGACAAAATTTACCCTAGCAAACCCAAAGTCCAGGTCCTGTTCTATATCGTGGGCAGGGACTGGGATGACTATAGCACCACGGAACGGCTGCCCTGCCTGCGGGTGTTTGCCTTTCGAGAGACACGGGAAGTCAGAGGCAGCTGTCGACTGCAAGGGGACCTGGGGTTGTGTGTGGCAGAGCTGGAACTCCTGTCGAGCTGGTTTAACCCCCCCACGGTTGTTGCTGGCCGTAAGAAACCAATGGATCATTCTGAAGGGAGCCCTGTGGAGCTTTACTATGCCATACAGCCAGGAGATGAGAAAGGGGAATGCACCAAGGAGGATATTAGGAAAAGTAATGGGATCCGTCCAGGGCGCAATGACATTGATGAGTCGGGACCTCCCTTGCAGAGGATTGGAAGTGTTTTCCTTTACCAGACACATGCTGGCCCTTCCTTAAATGAAATGAGATTGGATAATAATATTGCCATCCAGTATGCACCAAAGACTGTCAAGCAAGGTGACATTATGACTTTCCTTGTATCTATTGCTAAAAATTCAACAGAAGATCAATTCACGCTGAGGTAAGGCTGTTTGTTGTCTCTTTAGTACCTTATTTTTTTTCTACTCTTGGTAGGGGAAGTCACTTTCTTACGTATGAATTGCCTCAAAAATCCTTCAATTGCTGCTCTGCAGAAGCTGAATTGCAGTTGGTTGACTTGATTTTTCTTGTATTGTTCAGTCTCATATTGTATGAATGCTGAGATGTGATCTTTGAGTGAGAGAGGACAGCTTCAAGAAAAGGCCTTTGAGTGCTACTTATTTAAAAAAAAAAAAAAAAAATTAGTAGACCTGGGACTCATCTATGTGCCAATAGGAGATAACATTTAAAGTCTCCTGAGCTGGAGTTTGTGGTGCTCCTAATCTCTCATTGAACTCATGTTAAGATTAGTAAAGTTCAAATCTGCAAAGGTATTTACAGGAAATAAGCAACAATTAGGCATCTAGGTAGGATTTATATGCTTAAACATCTCCCTCCAGCTTGTTGTAAGCCTGTTTTATAAGTTGAAACCTCAAACATACTATTATTGATGTAAGGTGTCAATAAGGAATAAGGGCAGGGCGGTGGTGGATTTTTTTTTTTTAAATATAACTTCAAGTGCCACATTGATTTACTTGGTTGCTTTCCAAGCATTGGGATATTAGTGGGAAGCTCGCTATAACAACCAATGTAATCCTGGAATGAACAGCAAAGACTTTCAGGCTCTACTGTGGCAAACTGAGAATAGATGTTCATTGCATGCAAGTGAGACTGCAGTTCTCTTTTCTTTTCAAGTTTGCCTCTCTGTGTGCCAGCCCTGTAAACTAGGGTTGTGTGTCTGACAGTAGCGTGCAGCAAAGGTGGGACCATGGGGCTGGCAAGTGGTGGCAGTATTATGCTGCTGAGGTCTGCAGCAGCAGCACTGGCCAACACCAGAACAGTACAGGCTACATAACATAGGAGTAACAATCACAACATGCAAGAGTTTCCAAAGATAGTTTTCTTCACCCAGACTTGAGCATCTTACAGTCCTGGTGCACTTGTGTGCCTGCCAGCAGCCCTCGGTGGGGATTTTGTTGGCCAGCCCAGCTGGTACCCTGAGGTTTGGGCTACTGTCAAGAGATGGGCTTATGTCAACTCAGGCTGTGCTTGAAAATGGGAGTGCTGGTGAAAGTCTCAAGAATGTTTAGAAGATAATAGCCACTATTTCTGTTTTGCAGCTCAAAACAGCTAAATATTCTTGCTTTGCTAGTTAGCTTGATAATGAGTAACCTATACTGTTTGTGCTTCGTACAATATTGTTTTGTTAAAATTGCATCTTGTTTTATGTGCAACGGTTCAAGCATGGAATCACACATACATGCGTGTGCATACAGCTCTCCTACTTGATTTCTGTTGAGATCCACATCAGCTAAAAAGCACTGAAGCTACTGCTGATAAGGGTTGAAGAGCATGATTATTTGTGATAATTTTAATTTCTCTGAATACTGGCCTTTGACTGAATTAAGAATTCTGATCCTAAAATAGGGCCTTGCGTGTCAGTTTTACTATACCCATTGCGCTATGTAGGTTCTCTTTTGACATAGTGAACTAAACAAAAGACAGCATTTGTGATATGCTGCCTGTTCTAATTTCAGAACAGATTATCAAACTGGCATTGTGTAAAAGCCAGCAGAGACCTCTTCTATGATCTGGCTGAATTTTAACCCTCTAAAAACTTTAAATTGGTTTAAAGTGGTTTGTAGAGGTACAGACATTGGGTCAGGGTGAATTGAAAGAAATTTAATTCTTGTTATAGCACATAAATATGATGGCATGAGCAGGCATGTAAAAGGTCCTCCTTCCTGTCAGTTGAGATGGAGCAAAAAGGAGCAGAAATGACCCATTGGTGTAAATACTCAATAAAACAATTGATGATAATCCATAGGAAAGGATAATAGGCCTTGTCTGCTGCCAGTACTCGGACAGAAATGGTGTATCTAAGAGGAGGAATGCAGTTTGAGGAGAGGAAGAGCAGTCTTTGGCCTCAGCTGTTACACAGATCAAGCTATTATCCAAATGGTCCCTTTTTACCTTACACTGCATGGATTTTCAACAGTTGGCCATTTTTTATTACGTGACAGGCATGTTATTTCATTTGGAAAAATATAAACTAGTTGGGGAAAATTCAGGGTTGCACATTAAAACTCACTATGTGGTCACGCTGCTTCTAAGGGCCATAGAGAAAGTATTATGTTTCAAGACACCTTGTTTCACCAGTTTGATTTTCTACAGGCAGCTTCCGAAGTGGTACTTAGCTGTAACAAACTCGTGGCTGTTTCCAACTTCAGTGTTCACAGGCTTGTAAGAGAATCCTAGGGGTGAAGGGAAAACCTTGCTAGATGCTCAGTTTGCAAAGAACATAAGTGAATTCTATGTGTAGCTGTTGCATCTGATTAAAATTAACAAGAGGCTAATGCAGCTAACGCTGCCAGCCATTGTCATATGAAGAAGACATTGGATTTCTTCTAGGAGAGAGAGATCTGGTATCCAATAAGCCATAAACTTCCAGTGTGACTTTAGGCGAGTCAGTTAATCTACCTGCGTCTCCTTTTTCCCCTTCTCTAGCCTGGCAGTGCTGGGGATAGTGCCTACTTCCATGCCGTGTCCTCTGATTGCAGCTGCAATACAGCTCTTTGGACGTAAGGTGTTGTGCACTGTAATGGATATTGGTCTGCATGGTTTCTGCTCCTATATATTGCAACTATCGATAACGCCAGCACATGCTGCATCTATCTGATCTGTTATTTGCTGATCTCTCTGATAAAGGAAAGGAAGGCAAGATTTTTTCCCCTCTCAATATAACTTTTGTGACAAAATTGTATTAATCTTTATTTTGAAACTGCCCCTTATATTTAGAAGTCCTGTCTTGAGTGGCAGTGAGACTTGGCAACTGTATTCATAAAGTGAGGCCAAGGGCTGCTGGCAAAATGCTTTTACCATTGCTTTTGCTCCAGTGGACTGGAAATCATTACTTGAACAGATGGAAAATATAGGATGTACAGGTCAAAAAAAGAAGAAACAATCGTGCAAAACAACCACAAGTCAAAAATTACTCATCTCTCCCGAATATTCTTTGTTTCAAAACAATTACGTTAAGAGTAAACTCTGTCCCCCTTCTAACATGAAATTATCTCCAAGGGGATCCTTCTAGAAGCTGCTAAATATGAAACATATAGGTACCTTTGTTCTTTTTTCTCAGACTGCTGTTCTTCGCAATGGAAGATTTAGAGTAGTGAATGTGAAACTGATGGACTGGTTTTAATTTTGTGAAAGTGTTGGACCATTAGGGCTAAAGTCTAGGTTTTGTTTTTTAATGAACTAGAAAAATTAAAAATATTTGTCTTGACTGTATAGATGTGAGAGAGGAAACGAAGAAGGAGATAAAATATAAGTGACAGATAAATACGGAATACTGCTGTAAGCCCCAGGTTGTGATCTTGTACTGGAACACTGAGCCTTAAGAAACTGTCCGATTTGTCAGCTTATATCACACACGTGCTTCGTGTTTGGTCTTGGCTCAGTCACTTAACCTCTCTGAAGCCATTTTACCATTGCTACTATAAACAAGTATTTGAAGATGACATGCTGTATACAAGCAATGAGCAATAATATCTTCCCATTGAAGCAGTATTAAATGCTTTTATAAAATAAATGATTGAGCATTTTGTGCCTTTATCCTATTACTCTCTCTCCTTTTGAATGCAAATTAATTATTCATTGTGTTCTTTATACCTGGCCGCAGGGCAGGGTTGTGTGCAGAGGCACAAATAGTGTAGCACATCCTAGGCCAAAGAGAGCAGCTGTAGAGCCCACAGCCATGCCTCCATGACCAAAGGCAAACCTCAAAGCCCCTTAACTCTGACCATCTCTGGACATACAGTCTACGCTGTCACAGAAACTGTTTTATCGTCTTTTCACATGCTGATGACTGGAGAAGGCTGAAGACTGTCCTTCCCTTGAAAAGGTGTGGAATGATCCCTGAAACTTGTGGAAAATACTCTGGTCTTCCCCTACCCCACCCCTCTGTTTTCTCCCAATAGTTGAATGGGCATACTGGAAACTGACATTAAAAGGACATCTTTATCTGAAGTTTTCTGCCCAGAATGAAAAACAAAGTATGATTTCATGTCAGTCCTTCAAAATGCTTTCAGTAATTCATGCTTCAAAGCTCCTGCTGTTATGCAATTACAATTCCTGTTTGCTGCAAGCCCAGATTACTGCTGGTTATTAACACTGTGCTGTGTTACAGACATTACAATTAATATATGTAGGGATTCCATAGTTATTTTCCAAACTTAGGAACATGAGTTTTCTGAACCTACAGTGTAGATTTGTAGATTTAGGTGTGTGTGTTTTTTTTTTTTTTTTTTAAATTAGCATGTTATTGCTGAGCCCAGTAAATAAATAAATACAATTTTCTTCTTCATTTTAAGTCAACAGTATTGATGCTTTCTGCTTGCAACCTTTTAAATTTGTTCTCTTATTTCTGGAGATAAATCAACAAAGTGATAGAGAAAGAATTGCTCTAAAGTACTTAATGTTAGGTGTAGATATACTTATGAGTAAAAGAAAGTACAACTATTTTTTTAACAGCCATTCAATTTATAATTATATTTAGTAGTGAATCCTGTGCAATAAATTATATACAGTTCTTACCCTTACTGGAGTAAATGAAGTTCTGAGAGCAACAGGTTATTATATATCCTCTAGTTTCCCAAATCTGATTTTTTTTTCTTTTTTTTTTTCCTGAAAAAATGTAGGAAAAACATTCTTTTCATTACTTCATTCTGAAATGGAATCCATTCTTCCATCTGAAATGGAAACTTCTTTCTGAAATGGAGTCTCAGG
>VXAL01000197.1:168354-231414 GCA_013399475.1 Chauna torquata | reverse complement strand
TTTTTTTAACAGCCATTCAATTTATAATTATATTTAGTAGTGAATCCTGTGCAATAAATTATATACAGTTCTTACCCTTACTGGAGTAAATGAAGTTCTGAGAGCAACAGGTTATTATATATCCTCTAGTTTCCCAAATCTGATTTTTTTTTCTTTTTTTTTTTCCTGAAAAAATGTAGGAAAAACATTCTTTTCATTACTTCATTCTGAAATGGAATCCATTCTTCCATCTGAAATGGAAACTTCTTTCTGAAATGGAGTCTCAGGTACCACATTCTACCAGGACTTTGGGGGAAATGTGCCTTTTTGTTGCATCCGTGCCTTTTCACATTGTGATGTGGACTTTGCCAGAAGCTGGCAGTACAAAGTTGTGTGCCATTGTCAGGTAGGGCAGCATGAAGCATCCCAGTGTGTTGGGAGGGATGCAGGCAGGATCTGATGCTGCTCCCGTTTATGAGAAGTGCATCCTGTTTTATGGTAAGCTGCAATATAATTTGTTACAATTGCTGGATGTCCTTTTCTTGAATGCTTAGCATGTGAGGGGAGAGCTGTATCCCTTGATTACCTGGTGGAGCCCTGCTCCACTGTGGTATAATAAGGCAGAGCTTTTAAGGCTTCATGAGCCCCATACAATCAGACTTAACCAGTGTTTATGATCCCTGTGCAGAGGACAGCTTGGGAGTGGTCCGGCGCTTAGCGAGATGTTGCACCAGACCTCTCCAGGGTTGCTCACACTTTGGCTCAAAACGGGGATGTGGCTTCCTGGCAGTAGCACGCTCTGCTGTGTGATATCTGACAGGAGAGAGCTCACCAACCTCGACTGCAGCCTGAGGTGCTCCAGGATTAGGCTTGACATGAGCTTCCAATGGGCAGATATAAGCATCTGCAGAATGAAAGCCCTTCTATGGCTTTTTATTTCCTATGGCAAGTAGATTTATATGTCGAAAATACACTTTGTAAATGGTTCTTTTTTGCTCTCCCACCTATTTGGGTCTCTCTCTCTCTTTTCCCTTTCCTGGGAATGTGCTGCTGAGATTAGGTACGTTTGTATTGAAGCATATGATGACCTCACTGCAAGCATGAGAGATGATGGTAAGAAGTGAGAGCATGTACTGCGCAGTAGAGGAAACATAGGAGTAGAAAGGAGTGTGGGAATTACGTGTTTTGAAGAGAGGACCTTTTCACTGACATCTTATTGCCAGAAATTGGAATGGTTTTGTATGAAGATCTAAGCAGAGAAAATTTGGTTAGTTGTTAATTGACTTCATAAGCCTATGAAGTAGTGCACGTTCATCAACATTGTATGTACGATCTTCCAAGCGGCATCTACTAAACTGTGGCCATTGAAGAAATAGACATACATCTCTGATATTTCCTACTGGCTTTATGTGTAGATCTGCATGTGAGCTTGAAACTTAAATCCTTTAAATCTAGGCACTGGAATTCAACAAGCCAAAATTATTTCCTTTGCATCCTATGTGAAATCACTGGGGGCTTTATGGGGATGCTGAACTCTGAAATTAACTTTCAGACGAGTCTCAAACTGTTGCCAAAAATGTGATAGGGCTAGTGGTGGGCCTGCTGCTGTATGGTGATTTGGATTAAAGGAGAACCTTTGTGGCTGCAGCCACAAGAAATTCAGGATAAAAATACATTCAGCCACAAGTTTTGAAACATGAACTCTTAGACTTTGTTCTACTCATCTGCAAAGAAGAAATTAGCAATGTTTATCTTGGTAAAATGTGCTACTTCTCTGAGATCAATGAAGTCTTTAGATCTTTGTTTAGGAGATATTCAATAAATACAGACGATGGGTATAATCCACCAAACCCTGCAGTTCATCTGCTAGCTCACATCTGCAATAGTAATTGATTTGCTTATTGGCTTAAATTTTATATGAGAGAGAAATCTATCAGCAATGAATTGGAGCACTCCTGATTTATCTGACATTTCATAGGACCTTCCTTTTGGTGTATATATTTTCTAGATCAACATTAAAAATTGCTAAGGAGAATAAATTCTTAAGTGAAAGAGACTAGGACTAGTTTTCCAATTAGAGAATCCTGCCTTTATTTCTTGTGTTCTTTCATATCTGTAGCATTATGGCCTTAATCATTTTCTCTAGCTGCTGCTGCCGAGTAGCTCTTGGAAAATCTTTGCCTTTGGAGTAAATCCAGTTTAGCTTCACTAGCAACAAGAAATATCCAGATTTTATGCTATTAAGTTGGTCCGTGCTATCCTAACCTATATATATTTCGAGCTTCACTGTCAAACTCTATCACCAGATTTCCAGAGGAAAGAGGTAGAAATAAAATACAATTATTTTTATGAAATGACTGAAGGTTGTATTGGAAACTTTTAAACTCCGATATTGTGAGAAAAGGTGAACTGAGGTTTTGTATATGACATTACTGCATTTGTAAACCAAACTTGGGGGTCAGAGATATCTAGGTACCATTATTATAAAGAGTATGTTGTCTGTCAATGGTATTTGTAATGCCTTCTTTTGATGATAATTGTGGCAATACAGTGACTAGTGTGAAATTGTGGTAGTGAATAAGCAATGCTCATTGATAATATGGAAAATTTTTCGTAAAAAGCCCCTAGAGTTTAAGTTATGTGAACTTCTCTTATTTTTCATTTTATCTAACAATCGATCAGTAATAATCCAGCAAACATGAAAAAGGCTGCATAAATACATGAGGCTAGTGGAGTTGAGCTCATTAGCACTCAATTTATACAGAAAATTTGAACAAGACTGACATTTTATCAAATTGCTTGTGTGCTCTTCTAGTGCTGAGCTAATTTTTTTTTCCTAGTGCTGAAGTAAATTATATTTTAGTAGTAGAAGCAATCAGGCAGTAAGTGGTGATCAGGAAGGTTGCCAGCCACATAAAACTGTGTAATGAGATGGGCTTTTCTCTAGGCCTTAAATTTATGTAGCTGTTTCGTGGTACCCCCAACCCTGAATTTGTACCTCTTCTGCTAGATTGAAAAAAAATCCCTAATGTGCCTCTTTTCCTTCTTCTGTAGCTTTGATTTGTTCTGTCACTTAAACATCCCCTTCTGCATTCAAGTTTAAACAATTCCTAAAATCCTGTCTTCTCTATAGCATACAGAACTGACTTTTTTTCCTTCCCCTTTTAACTACTCTTGTGGCCTGATTTGGCCAATTTAAAACTAAGAAGAGAAGTAGAACCCACTGAAAATCCCTCTGATTCTTCCGCATCACAGTCTCCAAATTTCGGCTGTCTATTGGTCGTGTTTCTGTACTCAGATGAGTAATCCTATTCTTTTGATAAGAAGTAGTAGAGTGTTGCAGTGCACAGAAATGAAGAATGGGTAGGGGTGTGCTGGTCCACCTGTGTTTATGTGCTCAGCACCTGAAGCATCATCCTGATGATCACAGTTGCTCATTTATGAAGGCAAACCGTATCGTGATTCTTGCCAGTGTAAGTTGTGTGCCCAGCACCCCAGAATTGATTTGTTCTTCTCTGTTGTTCTGTAACCTCTCCTGTCAGAGTGGGAGTGGATGTTTGCATTTGATTCTAGGGACCAGTAGAGCACAAAACAGGCATCCTAAGCTAACACTTTCTTTACACTTTGCAGTGAAAGGTTATTATAAGTGAAATTAAAAATGAGACATCCAAACCTTGCAAAGAACAGGGTAAGGAGTGTAAAATTTGCCATTGATGGTTATTTTTTTCAGTTTTAAAAAATATCCCTAATCACCTAGGTCATGGCCTTGTCCAGGGGTAATATAAAAGGCTACTGAAATGGAAATACACAGCCCCTTAGCAAGCATTAGTCCCTTCCAATTGCACTTTTTCCCCTACCTTGTCATTTTTTTGGACCCTTTGCTGTAATCTCATCACCAAGAGATGTTACTGCTGGGAAACGGAAGTTTCCATTGGCAACATGGCCTTAGGAGGCCATAAAGTCTGTATCTGATTATAGGAACTTCTAGAATTCATGTGTCTTAAGTTAGTGGCTGAATATAACTCTGATTTTTAGAAGGTATAAAAAAGCACGTTTTGGCTAACTTGAGATCTGATCTTTCTTCTGCCCTCTTGCTTCAGTTCATGACCAAAATTTGGTGAAAATATCTGTCCTTACATTTCTTAAAATACTTACAAAAAAAAAAAAAAAAAAAACAAAAAAACCAGCTTCTGGTGCTAAGGAAGTCCAAAAAATTAAACCTGCCTAAGTCTTCAGACGGAAGAAGATAAAAGATACAGTAGTCTGAGCATTTTTTATACATAGATTAGAGGCCGAGTTGACTGTTCAGGTAGATGTAAGTAGATGTAGATTAGAGACACTGTTCCAGAAAAGTAACAGTGTCTGACACTACTTAACAGTACCTTGAGATTTTAAATAGCAAGATTACAGTATACTTAAGGCTTCCAAGGCCTTGTAGCTTGTTTTGCCCTTTTCATAAAAGAGGCCTTTAATGAGGTGAATCACTCTTAGTGGTCTCCAGGGCTGTTGCTTCAATCAGACTGAAGCATTCTGGGGCATAAACTAGACAAGTGACACATTGAAGTAAGTGTGAATTATGTACTGTCACCTGAAGAGATGACAGACTCTTATGTCTTTATTGTTTCATCATAATAAATGTTATTTTGTAATATAAAATTGTACAGTGATTGCCTCTCTAAAGTAGTGCTAAGGTGAAATCACACCTGTGCTACTGGCTGGTAAAAGGCTTTTACTCTTTTTTT
Source organism: Chauna torquata (assembly GCA_013399475.1). NCBI lineage: Eukaryota > Metazoa > Chordata > Aves > Anseriformes > Anhimidae > Chauna > Chauna torquata. The sequence continues at coordinate 226,693 of VXAL01000197.1, read as the reverse complement.
TTTTCTGCTGTAGTCAGCGTACTGTACAAGTATGATTTAACTTTCATAGCCTGTTTATGAAGTAGTCAAGCAAACACAATTTTCCCCATCTTCTAGATGGGGTAATAGCTATCCTGCATCTCTAAGTGACTTGCTAATGGCCCCAGTATCGTCAGTAGCAGTGTGGAGACAAGTACTTAAGAACTACTGGCTTCTAGGGCACTCTATTACCTCCTGTTGCACTGGCAGATGACGTTAAAAAGAAAATAGTTCTTTATGTTAAAATTATTCCAGTTAAGATCCTCAGTCTTGAGAATCAAAATCATGTTGACCAAGCAAGTGTCAAGAAACTGAGACACAGATCAAGCCAACCGTCACTCACATAAATGGTCTTTACGGCTGACTGTTATTATTATGGCTTATTGCATTGCAGTAGTACCTAAGAGCTACAGTCATAATTCCAAGAGCTACTACCCTACTGTCAATACAAGCAGAACAAAGACCAAATCGTAACCTTTGCAAGGAGTAAGCTCAGTTGGTTGGGCCATCAATAGACATGAAGCTGTGCAATCAGTATTGATGTTCTGCGGACAAATACCAGGATAACCATGCTGCCTGCACTAGACAGTCTCTTTGTGCTGTGCTGACCCTTTAGCTGCTGCTGCATATAGATGTACTCCCAGGAATCAGAGTGGGCTGCACAGTCGCTACTCTAGCCATGCAGTTATAGACCATGTAGCTTCGTCTTGCTTGCCATGCTGAAAGGGATATTTGCCTACTGTTCCTATGTTTTTTTTTTAAAAACAAAACAAAACAAAACAGAACAACTCTCTATGAAACTTTATTTTCATAGGATAATGATTTTTTTTTCATTCAGGAAGAAAAAAACAGAAGGAAATTCAAGTTTTATATGTATCATAATGGCTAGAGTTTATCTCACTGACCCAGCTTCAAGCAGGAAGAGTATAAAATGTGATTCAACACTTCACCCATCTTCCACATTCTTTATCCTAAGCTAAAGCTAAAGATAGCAGTGGAAGTTTTTCTGCACCATTCCACTGACTGCTCAAACCACAAGAGCCTTGTGTATTTGGATTGTTCTCCTGTCCCTTTCCTATCCCGATTCCAAAGGAATCCACGTGCTCGTTAATGCACAGATGCCTTTTACATAGGCTGCTTGTCTGTAGGCATTGAAGAAGGGTGTTTTGCAACAGGAGGAAGTTTCAGCTTGATAGCTCAAACATCAGTGGACAAGACTAGGTGGATGTCCTTAAGGGACAGTAAAGCTAACTCAGTATGAACTACCCTAGGTGCTACTGTTGTCTGTTTATTACCCTGAATGTGGAATGAGTGGCGTTCTTTCATAGGTTGGTCCTTGGAGTTCAGTGCAAACCAGCATCCAATGAACCCCATTTAGTCCATTTAAGCGTACCAACTATCACTGTGTGCTTTCCAACAGAGGAAATAGCAGGACTTGAGTCATTAGATCCATCCCAGAAATCAGCCTTTAGTTTGGATGCAATAATACATTATCTTCTTGACAACAAAGTTCTGGTTTTATCCAAGGAGGAGAGGAAGAGAACCTGCCTTCTATGGTTTCCAGTCAACCACCCTGAAATAGGTAAGTCTGAAGGAAAGGACATAGTGAATCTGGTCTCCATGTTTCATAAGGATTCTGTCTTCTTCAGTGGGCAGGTTCTAACAGCCTGAGAGAAAGAGATGTCCACACCATACAACTAACCTCCATGATAACAGAAGAAATATAAATTAGTCTGACATGCGTATCAAGAGCATATTTTGCATTATTTGGGATTGAAATGATTGACAACATAAATGCCCCAAAGTAGTCTAAGGAATATATGTAAAGGCATTGTGCATGGTAAAGTTTTTTTATATTATATTGACTAGAAGAACTTTGTAGCTGATCCAATACTTCAGAATTACTGTTCCTGCTACATTATGGATACACTGGGAGGTTTAGTTAGGACAATTATTTTTTCAATATAACTCTCATTAACTTAGGGATATGAAGAACATCAGCAGAAATCAGCTTAGCTTGGTTGTAGCGGGCAAATGTTTTTTGATTGTTTGTTTTTGTTTTTCCTAGGAGTGGGGAGATTTGGGATAATACAAGTTAAACTTCTGGAATCAATGTCTTTGTTCTTCCCATAGAACTTCTCAGTTCTCAATGGAGGAAACATTAGAGGCTCCTTTGTGGTAAGAAATGAAACAATATGAAGGAAGGCTGTCAGGTGTGTGCTAGATAAATGGAAGACAGATGGTAAGTGTGATTGGCACTGACAGTGTGAGAGCTGCCTTGTTTGCAGGTGCAGCTCCTGTCATCCATCACACTTTCACCTAATTGTGGGAGATGTCACTGTGATGTACTTAAATTCCCAACTGACTGATGAAGCGAAGCCAACAGGAAGAAGGGCTTGGGTGAGGGCATTGTACTGGGAGCAGCATGACTTTAAGGTGTGTTAACACAGATAAAGAAGCATCAAACATTGTGTTTTGAGATAAAACGTACAGCATGTGCTGTTCCAATGTGCATGTGCTCTGCCTAATGCTGTTAGATCTGTGCAAGGATTTCTCATTGTTTTATACAATTTTACACCAAAGGGGATTATATATTTCACACCAAAGTCTTTTCTGAGGGGGCCAGGGACAGCCCTCATAGGGGAGTCACTGCCCATCTGCCTCCCATTTCTTTGAGAGTAAAGCACTTTCATGCTGTTGTTTTGGGACAGGGAAACATGCCCCTTAAGAAAGTTCAGAGGCTCATGATGCTGAGTTCCTGTCTCTTTTGGATGTCTATTTCTGAAGTAAGGTTTATCCAAAACCCCTTTCAAAGTTTCTTTCTAGGCCTGGTGTGCCCCAACCACTATGTGATGTCACACAGAGACAAAGTTGTAGAAGTCTTTTATCAGCACACAAGCTGTCCGTCAAGTATCCCTCTGCCAGGTCTGGTTGTTGTGATGAACATGTCTGTTCCCATTTCTTGAACTTTCCTCGTTACTACTGACGAGCTTAGGAGCTGGATGCTGGGTCTTGCATGCTCTTCGTGTATTCTGTTTGGTGCTTGCTCTCATTTTGTCTTAATCTTAGTGGCTAAATATATAGAACAATATCTTGTACACATTTGGGTTAATGAAATCCCTTTCTCTTCCTGTAATATGCTAAGAAAAGATTAAATTCCATCCAGGTAAGGATATATTTTTTCTATTTTCAAATATATATATATTGTATTAAATAAAGGTAAAATGCATTGAGAAATACAAGGACATTTCATGAAGGTGGGGAAAAACTTCTTTGATTTGAAATTGAAATATTTTGACTTCTTACATTGTTGCATTCACATTTTTTAGGGGTCACAGTTGTCCGGAATGAACACACACATGAAATGCTTCAGGCAATCTCAAAGTGCATTTTTGATGACAAAGAAATGCAATATTATTTTCTCACTTCTAATGGCAAGTCTGAGCCCTTTTAGATTTTTAAATGTATTACTTTATTAAAGAAACAGATCTAACACATTCTTGTATAATACGCATGCATACCCATGGTATGTTTTAATAATCTTGTTCCTTTATCAAATTCCACTTGTTCATGGATATCAACTTTCCAAACAAAAGATCCTGTCTATAAAAATCATAATCTATCCATCTTCTTGCTCATTGTTAAAATACAGTACGAGTGAATCCTCAGCTTTGCTTCACAAGGAACAGTGGCAAAAAAAATCAAACCAATGAGTACAATTGGAAACTAGGGTTACCTATTTAACATACCCTTTGCAGCTTTTCCCCGTTAGCCCTGTTAGGTATTGGAAGTTCACCTCTCCAAGCATCCTGCATGGTGACCAGAGATCCTCTGCCAGCAAGCACTTCTTAAACCAGATGGATATAGGGTTTTAACCTGGTGCAGTGAAGTCAGTCCCAAAGCACTGTTTCCTCTGCTGTTGCTCTGCCTTTGAAATATCCCAGGATCTGAGGGAGGTGGGCACAATTTATGTGCCCACAGATGAGATGTTTTCTCTCCATTGGCCTGCTCTGCTCCTTGGGTGACTGATTCCTCCTCCTCTTCCTCCCTCTCTTGTTTCTGCAGCTTCAGTCAATTTTCAGAGCAGTTTTCTCTCTTTTCCTCGGTGTTGTGTTGCCAGCCATTGCGCAAACAGCATCATTAAAATGTCTTCCTATTCTACTCTTCCTGCAACAACCACTGCCAGGAAAGATACTTTTATCTGTTCTTAGCATTAACTACTTTTAAACCAATTATATGTATATTTTCTCCCTTCTCTCTGTGCTTATTTATACAGTTTTATTGCTGCTACTCTCTATTATTCCTTTATGCTTTCCACCTTTGTCAAATATTGCATCTGAGACGATTGCCTTTTCTGTCTGTTATTGTTTTATTTTCCTTTGCTTCCAAGAATATGATTGGTTCCTAGGCCTTCTAGGAAAACTTAATCAGATATTGTTTTCTTGATGGAAAAAATCAACAGGACAACAAAAATTCAATTTTTGTCAAAAATTTCAGCAGAAAATGTAGATTGCCCTCCCCTACCCTTCATTTTTTGAAAGTTGAAAATTTGACATCTTTAGTTGAAAGCTGCTAAACCCCTGACTTGTCAACAGCTTTTGTTTCTGGTTTTCCACATTCAGCAAAACCTTACTTAATCAAAAAGCTATTTTTTTCATATGAAAAACCCTCTAAACTTATTGTCTTTTTTGTTGTCAGGTGGTTCCACTGTATCCCCTGAGGCCCTTTTCCCATGCTTATCACTAGTGCAGCAAAACCACAGTTCTCTGTGGGAGGGCTGTGCTGACCTGACCGCTCCTTTCTCCTTGTGTGAGTTCACGCACCGGTGAGAGTTTTCTTCATCTCTACAGCATGCTTGCTTTGCACCTCTCCATTCTGCTTACATTTTGGTGGTCTCTCCCAAGCCACTGCTCTGCAGTGTGTTTCTCATACCTCATTTTCTGGCTTCCCCATCAACACCTACACCCCACAGCATGGAAATCCTAGGAGAATGGACAAAAGTGGGCCTATTGTTATGAAATCAGCGTATATGCTGGCTGATTTCTTCAGCTTCAGCGTGAAGAATATCAGTAATAATAGCTTATGATAGATATTCCATTGCACAAAGTAATTGATCAGGAGTGTATTATAGTAGATAGTCTGATCTAGATATATAATGGTTAATTTAAAATGATAAAACCAAACAGCACTGGCTGTCAACACAGGGAGTATAGCCTTTAGGATATTAAAACCACCATACCCTGAGACCAGATATTTGGTAGCTCAAATTGATAATAAAAGCTTCATTACTGAAACACAGGATGAGTGATACATTTATGGGTACATATTTAATAGCACTGAGTATAGTTATTGTCAGTATAGCGTTTGTTTTCAGTATTTTGATAGAGGTTGACATACGTGATTTTGATACAGGCTCAAAATATTATTTTGTTTGCATTAATTAGTTTTTAAAATATGCTCTTTGAGGGGAGAAAAAAAAAAAAAAAGAAAAAATCTCATGATCTGCAAAAAACAAGTGGCCATTTCTTCCCAGATTCTAACGAGGACAGTGCAGTGGATTTGGTACCACACAAGCTGTACTGGGGAGATATCCTCAGCTTGTGCACGTTGCTGTATTCTATTGCAATGAAGTCAAAGCGTCTGAGTAGCAGAATATTACGTAGCTACCTAAATGGTTCTCAGACTCTTCTATGTGATTGTGCATTTATCTGATGCAAGGAGAAAAGATGTATGTGCAGAAGTAATGTAGGGAAACTATTTTCCGACTTCTGTAATTATGGTCTTCCTATTCCTTTTTCAACTGTCCTGTAAATTTTGGTGCAACATGCTTTATAAAGGCTTATCAACAGAAAGATGTCTCTTTACAAATCTTTGGATCTAATACCTAAACTTTGGAGTGTTTATGTATAAAGATTGTCTTTTTTTGAGGAATTGCCTATTTCAAGTCTTCATTACTCAAGCTAACAGATACTGAAAATGGCTTTAAATCATCTGTTTTTATTCTTTTTTTTTTTTTTCCTTGCTTGCTTTATTTAAGTGATAGGACTGTTTGCCTCTGGTTGCTGAACTTCTAGTTCTCATGTATTAAAGCTTTTTTTCCTCTGCAACTAGAAATGCTGCTAGATGTTGATTTGAGTTATCAATGTAAAAAAGAAAAAAAAAAAAACCCTATGTTAAAATACCCTTTAAAAAATGTGCCTGTGATCTAGCCTTTGCAGAGACAGTAATTGCTTTGCCAGACTGTAGGTTGGAGCAATCTGTAAAACCTAAAAGAAGAATGTCTGTCTCCACCAGCTGAAGCAATTGTTTGCGGACAAATTCAAACCCAGAAGGGGAAAGTCAATTTTCAGCATTACCACAGCGGTTCAGAGAGGCGTTTAAATAGGCCTTCCACCCCTTAAGTGGAAGGGGGAGGGAGGCGAGCTATAGGTATGTGCTAAGAGAGAAAGGAGCAACAATGAAGAGAAATAAACATCAAAGCTGCTGGAAGGAACAATATAAACTTGTAACAAAGTTTCAGCAAAAGCAGCTATTGTACTTGCCTCTTTCATATATCCTAGCAGATTTTGCGGCTTTTGACTAAAATGCCTTCTTGTGATAATACTGTCTATCCTCCAGCATCATTTCCATCTTTAACACACATTCCAGAGAACTGGAAAGCAGCCCTATTTTTAAAAGCGTTCAAGCGTTTAGGCAAGTGTAGGATTCAGCACTACAAAGAAGATATTCTGAGGGCCAAGGTGAGCTGGAGAGGAGGGAGAAGGAAGGAACAAAGAAAAGATGCTCAACCTCCAGGCCAGACAGTGCCGGTGGGTGCCTTACGGAGGAAGGCTTTTCCAATGCTAATCTGGAAAGACTGTAACCAGGGCAATTTCTAGTATTTTTCAGAAACACATTAATTTCAAAAAAGTGCTGTTTACAGGAGTTGTAGAAAATTTGCAATAGCACAATATTTTGGGAACCCACCAGTAACTTGCTGTGCTTCAGTGTCACCAGTGGAATTCATTATGGGGCAGCAAAGCTGCTCCCTACACAGTACAGTGATGGTCTGAAATTAATAGAAAGCAGCAGGTTGTTTTGGAGGAAGAATTTAGTCTGGGATAGCATGTCATATCACAAATCAACCTGACTGTGCTGGTTTTGTTGCACACTTGCAAATTCATGGAAGCAAAGTGAGATGACCAGTGCAAATACCTACACATACTCACAAATTACAGTGCATGATTTGGAAATGGCAAAAGAATGAGTACAGGTGCACAAAATCTCACTTTACCTAGCCTATGCTTTTGAATATTGGCATCATATATATATTTAGCAGAAGAGATGGCAGAGCCTGATACAGAACTGGATGCATAAAGAGCTTTCTTTTGTACTGAAGCATTCAAGATTTGACTTCTTGTTGCCTGAGGAATGGCTAGAGAGTTGTGGCACTGAGCTCTATCCAGAAGAGACAGTTGAGGTAGCTTGTAGCTGCTAGAAATATCTCTAGGAAATCTTACAGCATTGCATCAAACAAGTCTCACCTCTGGTGATCTGCAGTTTTCTAGGCTTTCAGAGGCCCTCAAAAGTTATTGCACACAGTGTTAAATGAAGGGCAGCTCTTCCTAGCAACTTGCTTGTGACCATGCAGAAGTTCAACATTTGAAATGTGGTTTAAAATAAAAATAAATAAATAAATAACCCCCACACAAACTAATACTTCATACATCTGTCATGGTTGGGAGCTGGCTTAAGGATATGCAGGATCCTAAGAATGTTGGCAAGTTTCACGAATTTACTGTAACTTTTCCCATATGTAATAACAATGGGGAAGAAGGAGAATTTCGTTCATTGTATTATTTCACCTTCTAGGAACATTTTTGAAAAGGGGAATATATCAGCTTTCAGTTTAAAAAAAAAAGAAAACCTCTAAGCCAAGTATCTGTGGGGAAACACTTTGAGTGGCTTTGAAGTCTTGTAATGATTAAGTGGGTAAAAACATTTTCACATTCATGAAAACTCTCGTGATTTATCTGAACAGGTTTACACTTTCTTAATCATCTAGAAGTAGTGGGGGAAGACAGGAAGAGCTTGGCTGTTCAGTCTTTTTGGAAAATAGACTCCAAATGTCAGTCCAGGAATGTTTTAAAATAGCAACTCATATGCCTCAAGCTTGCAAATGGGATGGTCTAGGACCTAATGCAATAAATAAGTGGCTGCAGAGAAGAATTAAAAGAGGAAAGAAGAGGAGGAGGGAAGAAAGAAGGGCATTCCCCAAGATAAATTAACATCTGTGAAATAAGACACTTTTAAATGTATGCTAATGGCCTAAATGTTTCCATATTCAATTAAGTAATAAGTCCCGAGTTGGCAATATCGTCCCAAAACATTCATTTACTAACTGAAGGCACCACTGGGATAGCAGAGGCACCATAATGAACTGACGTGGGCAGTAAGACATGATAATGCCTACTTCAGAGGGAATTACCACTTTCATAATGCAATTTACAGCAGGAATTTAGTTGTTAGGTTTTTTTTTTTTTTCCCCTCTTCATTATGACAGTGTAATTATGACTCTAGTGGCTTGGAATAATTTCAAGAGGAGTGAGTTACTAAAGCTTTTGTACTGAGTATTCTCAGGCACTTTTAATACGGGACTAAGTGCTGCTGCTTTGATAAAATAGTAATCAAATGGAAGGTTCACATAGAACAGCAGCCTACTTAAGGCTGATCTCATCCTCCTTCACTGCCTTCCACTTAGAATGTACTTAATGGTACATACTTTTTTTTTTCCCCCAGTGTATTATTATTTATCCATTTGATATAAAAACATAACACCTGCTGTAAATCACTCTAGTTCAAATCAGCAATAACTATAGCACTAAACTCTGATATGGTATTTTCATTTCATGATGTGTCTGCACAAACCAGTGTCACCATCCTTATTTACAGATGTAGAATTGGAAGTAGGAAGGCTGAATTGAACACTGCAATCTCTGAGCCAGGCTGTCTGAAAGTTGGGAACAAGACATAGTTTTTTTTGAGACTTAGTGTGGTGTCTATGGCTGTAGAGTCAATGCTAGTTTATTCCAGCTGTGGTATTGTCATCTTATGCAACCCTAACAAAGAATAACAGACTTGCAGGTATCTCAGCAGTAACTATGATGAAGCTGTGTTAGAGCCATGTTACTTCAGTGTAAATCCTGAGAATATAAAAAGAGTTTCATTTCCAGAGCCTGCGTCTAACAGTACTGGCCCCCAATAATTGTCCATATCCAACACTGGAAAAGTGGGTAGGCTTGAAATTTTTTCAGCTGTGTAACCTGAAAATCTGCCGTGAATGTGTAGAGTTGTATAGGTAACTGGTGCTTGCTTGATGTTATGAGGGTAGAGGTATGGGCTGTTTTGAATAGACTGTTTTTCTGCAACCACTCATACATAACAGGTGTCTAGAATCCCTCTAGAGTTGCTCTCAAAACAATGTCTCAATGCAGTGAAACATGCCTCCAGTGGCTACTCAAAGCAGTGAGCAATTTATTAAGTAATTGTCTAGTAGACAGTCTTTCAATTGTGCCTTTCAAGTTGAGCGAGTGCATTTCAACATGGAAATAATCCTTTTTGATGTTTTGTGCCCCCTCTGGCTGCCTCCAGTTTTTTTTCCGTGTGTTTTTAGACCAGCTAGAAACTATTATGTACACAGTGTTAGAAGTCTTTATTTGGAATAACTGTGCTTGAATAGACCCAATGTTAGTGTGTGTGTGTTTGTTTGTTTGTTAGTTTTCCTCCACAGTTGTCTTGGGAGAAGACTGTAAGACATGGCACTTAGTATATATTCCAATGGTCTTGTAAAAGCGAACCTTATTGGGTGCAGCATACTTTTTTATATTCCTCTTTCTGAGAGGCGCTGTGAGATTTACTATATGTTTGTTTCTTAAGGCAGTATTAGCAAAATCTTTTACAATTATGGCAAACTTCTCATCTTCAGGTTGTAGTAAATCTGACTTTTTTCTAGAAGCTGAACTGGATTTGCTGGAGCCAGGAAAGACAGCTCAGTTAAAACAAAAGCTGTCTGCTCTGGTAAGGCATTTTGTTCAAGCTTGAAATAAACAGCTTATATGTAATGCATGCCCTTTCGTGCATCATTGGCACTGTCATAGTCTGTGGGTGATTGACATCTCCATGAAGTGGAAGAAGATTTGGTAGTTCATTCATATCACAAGCTTGTTACTGGTGAAGTATTTGTTTCCATAGGTGACTGCACTACCATGGGAAAGTCAGGTAACAGTAACTTTGAAACCATCCGAGAGACATCTCCTGATGGATCCGGATATCGCTCAGCAAAAAAAACATGTGTGTACAATGCATGTAATTCATAGAGATGCTGAGAAGAAACTTTTAGGCCCTTGGTAGTCAAACTAAAAGATGCTCTTTGTGGGACGCTAATGAATACATTGCTCAATGTGCTATAGGAAGCATTGGAAGCACTAGAAATGAGTAGTGCGTGATTATCAGGTGGCTTGTATTGCTTAAAACTGAAATAAATGTTAAGCTAAAATACAAAATAAATGCAAAGTCCTTTTTATCTATTATCGTTAAAGATTTGCTTTATCATTAAATTTCATAGTCTTTTTACAAAAATCTCTGGCTCCATTTTGCAGTCAGGAGAGCTGAAGCAAGAAAGAAACGTGTGGCTGAATTGCCCACTGTCAAGTCAGGAGTAGAGTTGATTATTTTCCTTTTTCACTGTACTAGGATGCCTTACAGCCTCCTTGTTTGATATATTAAACACACTAGCAGGTTTTGAAGATAGGTCAGACAATACATGGGGAATAGCTAGGAATTTTTTCTTCCTTTGTCATTTAATAGACTTTTGCTCTGTTTGCCCTCTAAGGGAACCAGCAGATTTAACATCCAATTTCTCTCATCTGAGATCAGAATGCAAATGTGATGCCAGATGAACACACTTTCAAGAATACTTAACCTAATGGGCATGTAAAGCCTGCTAGTTATCTGTTATTTGCCTGCTCTCATATGTAATTGTTTTCTGTAATAGGTATGAACCACACACTGAGAAATCTTAGTGTGGGCCAGTGACAGATTTCTGATCAGCTTCTCTTACTCTTGCAGTAGAACTGAACAAAGAAATGCAACAGCCATTTTCACAACCCTGTGAATACAGATTGGAATATGCTGCTTTGAATACATAACCATGTTAATAACCAAAATTAAGCATTTGACCTTGTGTACTACATGTGCCACACAGGCAAAAATGTTGAAAGAGCAGGCGGCATTTTCTGGTTGATACAGAAAAGGTGTAACCATCTGTTTCTGACCCTCACAAGCCCCTGAGCTTGTACACAAAAGAAAAGATGTAAACCAAGAAAAGTAGTTCAGCAAAGTTGATTAATGTCACGTTTGATAACAATGATAAAAGATAAAAAGAGTTAAGAGAACAGCAACAAACAGACAAACTAGAAATGAGCCGTCTGGTTCCCCAGCTGCACTAGGCAGGAGTGCTGATGTTAAAGCCATTTGGAACAATTAACTGTAGAGGATTGAGCTGGAGCTGCAGTATGTGTTATCTTTCATAGTATATGTTTTCATTAAGAGTGACACCACAGTGCCACCATTTTTCGACATTTTGTTTTTCTTCCATGGGCTGAAATATTTCAGCAGAGCTCAGATGTGAACAGATAAGCTTCTGTTATCAACAGCATGTGTTCTTCCAAAGTGAGTTTGAATAATGAACTGTTCTCTCCTAGGGCTCTGGTTCCAAGAGGGTTATGAGATGTGCAGAAAAAGTGGGCTTAGAGATGCTGTATGAGGGAAGGCTGCTTCCAAAAGCAGTTGTGTGCCTGGGGGATGCATGCATCTTATCTTCGGGTTGGGGCTGGGCATGAGCAGCTCTTATATTGGGCACTGCTGGGTCCATTCCCATCAGAGCTTTATGGCTCTGAGTCTTTTCCTCCCTGTGCTAAGCATGGGTGGTGAATGTGTTAGCTTCACGCCTGGCCCCACAGCAGGCTGGAACAAGAAGGATGGGGCTCCTGCAGAGCAGCTGGGGGGGTCGGGGGATTCCAACCAACTCAAAAGCCTTAGGTCTTCCACTGGCAAGAGAAATGCACGGATTCGGATGAAATTTGAGCACCAATGTAGATTGCAATGCTGTCAAAATAAGTTTTATATTTGAGAGAGGTCCTGCTGCTACAGCACTGACACTTCGCATATTTGCAACACTGGGCTGTAGCTCCTCTCCCAGTTGGATGCCCTATGGTTTGGTGTATTCCCCAAGCAGTAGCCTTATACCGAAGTCTTTTCTTCTGCCATCTGTCCTTGCCTGATCATATAATCTAACATACTTAGGACTTTGCATGATATTCCAAAGCAGTTTAATGGATAATTTGCTTCAGAGCATTTGTAAATAAATTCCCCCTGAGACCTGTTTGCATCTTTGGGTGCCTAAGGTCTCAGTGGCAAGCCAGTTGGTGCTAAAAGAGCAATGCTACTACTTTCAACTCATGTTTCCTGCCCTTAAGGCTACAGCTGTGAGGGCTTGAGGAAAACAGAGGTTATAATCTGCTTTTACAGACATTTCTGTGGGCTGCAGTGTTACTACCTTGGGCTGACTAACATTCTAAGAGGTGTGAAATTCCTTCCTAGCTTTGAAAATATAAAAGAAAAGTCACAGGCATCACTGTATTTTGAATCCTGGAAATGAATGAAAGTCCCATGGAGCAGTGTACTGTACGGGACGGACAGGTGTGTCAGGCTCAGCAGTGAATGGTTTTGGTAGGTACTTACTGATGGATTGGTAATGACTGCTGCAGGGGAGGGCTGAGGAGGTGTTTGGGGCTTCATTTCATTATTTCTTTGCTATGCAGGAGGGTGGTGCAGGGGATTCTTTTTTCATCAGTGTCTTTTTACTCTTAAAAAGTTACCTTCACGAATTGCTGTATGTCTTCTGAGACAGCTCATATACTCCAAGAGCATGATTTTTGTCTTCTCATAAAGTCATGTATGAATATTTCCACTTCTGTAGCATTATTTGATTTTTTCTCTGCTCCTTAGAAATGAACTGCATTTCAACAAGTACAAACAAAGCAATCCTGAACAGAAGCTTTGGGCAGGTCTCAGAAATGAGCACTGAGATTCAGGTAGAAATCAAAAAAACTCTTACTTAACTTCATAGCTACCAGGAAGTTCATAGCTGTATAGAATTTCAAATTATGAGGTTATTTTGACACCTGACATTCAGCTTTTGCATATGCTCTGAAATGTAACCGTTTTTGACCGTGTAACTGTGATTGAACTGATTCAGAAGTGGGAAAAAAAATGCAGTATGTGATCCACCTTTATTTTTTTGGCATTAAATTCTGGAACCGATGCAAAATGGTGGAATGGTTGAAAGGAGGAATCATATACCATAAACGCTTTGAGTTCTGTGATCACAGTATTTATGATTATGACTAAGATCTGAATTGTTGAACCAGGCATTCAAGGGTTATTTTTTGTCTTGTATGGGATTTAAAATCTAAGAAGGTCCTTAGGTAGATGATGCACTCAGAGCAGAAGAAATAATGCTTTGATAATGTTGAATTCAGCACAAAGTTCAACAGACACGAGCTATTTGTTCAGAGCCACTAATAGTGATGGTGGTACTGTGCCTACTCATTGCCAGGAGATACTGTGGTTGTTGGAGCAATTGCCTAGTAAAAGAAATGCATGAGCCAGGCGTTTATGCATGGATTTCCATCTCTCCTGTGCAGCTGGATCACTGCCTAGAAAGGTGGCCAGCATAAACTAATCTAATCTCAATATCAAGTGTGCACCACTGAGTGTTTGGGATCCTGGCTGGAGCACACTGTGCTTTCCTTCCTGGTCACACATCTGGTTTTCCTTCTTTGCAGAAGCAGTCACAGGAGCTAGCGTGTACCTAGGTTTTGTCCTCGAAGAAATTCAAGTGCAGATGGAGCACCCAGAAGTAGGAGCTTGAAAGTGCTCTCTGGTCTCTTGGTTTTGACATAGCTAGTGATGCCTATCTAGGTGCTGTAGAGCAAGCTAGGTCAGAAAAAGGATTTCAGATTGCCTTCAGCATTTTTTTTTTTTTTGTCTGGTTTAGTCATCTATGTGCAGAGCACTAGGCACTGGGAAAGCCATTCTTAAGGGAGTAACTCTACCCTTTTACAAGGAACTAGAATGTCTAATTGAGTCCATAAATGTAACTCCCTGAACATTTTCTGAAAAGTCAGATGCAGTAATGCTCACAGATTTTCAACTGAGCAACCTAAAGTTGAAAACGAGGTGCAGCATGTATTTAAGAAGCTGTATTTTCTAAGTGATTAGATCTCACTAAATCTGTGTGGCAGCATATAATCAGTAACAAGCCCAATTCCTGTTAGAATGCTCTTATTTATGACTGACCAACATACCCTCATCTGTCATCACTTCACTCTTACAATCTGTTCTCTAAATAAAATCATAACTTAACCATATGCTTGACAGAATTATGTAGCAGCTTTAGTGTGTTTATTTTTCACTCTGCTGTATGTATCAGTCCACACTCAATCTGAAAGTCTGTTCTTTATTACTGTTGTAAACTCAACTGGGCCATTCATATCCTGTGGGCATTAAGAGAACAGCCATTTAGATTCAAATTTGTCCAGTGACAGAGTACAGGAGGCAGCATTCAAGATCTTTAAGATATGCATTACTTTTCCTTCACAATGATTACAGTTTAAAGGTTTGGGATTTACAGAAAATTGTTTCATGTGATTTACGGAATACTGTTGGTTTTTTTTCCTTTTATTGGCAATCAATATTTCATAGGATGAAACAAACAAGTTGTTCAGATGTTGGACTTCTCCTTGGCTCCTGGGATACTATGATTTAATCTTTGAAGAATATGTTATCAGCTGATTGGGGGAATTGAAACCTGGCCAGCTGCCATACAAAACTCAGCAAGCAACCACTACATCACTGTGGTTTGTAGGGAAAAGTTGGCATGAAGTCAAATAATAGATATAAATGTTGAGAGAAGACAGTGTGTATTTTCCAATCCCAATAAAATGGACTTCATTTCAGATACACGTCAGGATTGCTATGTATTTCTTTGAAGCTGATAACTGAAGTTACTAAGCCAAAAGAACTGATTGTCTCAAACCTTAATACAGTCGCAGGAAGAGAAAAATGATGTTGCACCAAGGTAGAAAATGAGGCCTCATTCTGTTCCAGTCACTTAAGCACGCTTTGCAAATGAAAGTCATTAGGATAGACTGCAGCTGGACTCAGAAAGGGATATGACATGAGTTTGGCACCTGAATGCATTTTGTTTAGATTGTGGATTTGGGATTTTTTTTTTTTTTTTTCTTCATGGATAATGCTTTTGGAGTGCTTTCCAACACCTAAATGACTTTGTAGCCTAGATCCCAGTGACTGCAAATGGTGTTCTGTTCCCACGGTGGTTAGAAGCTCCTGAAATTGTATTATGGATAAGGTACGTGTTGAAGTGGAGAGTGCACAGCTGGGAGTGGCCCTTTGTATGGATGCTTTCTAGTTTTGAATGTTGTTAACAAAGGACTGTATGGATATGAGCCTGATTCTCTGGTTGTCATAGTCAGCATTTGTAGGACCCCATTCAGCAAAGAACTGTATACATGTGGTTTGCTTTGTCTGTGTGACTGGTGTCTTCCAGGGGTCAACAGTAACAAGTAGAAAGGGATGAATTCCTAATTTGAGGATGCATTCTTTAAGGACAAGCTTGGCCTTTTTAATCTCTAAAGCTACTAGTAAACAAATACAACTTTTCAATATATCAATATATCTTTTTTAAATGGGAAATTTTCTCAAAGATTTCAAAAATAATTTAGAAGAATGTATGAACATGTAGTCTACTGTTTAACAGAAGCAACTTGGAAAATGTTATCCGAAGTGGCACTCTTCAGAATTGTGGTTGGGGGCTGCTGCACTATAAACCACAATAACAAATCAGACTAAGTGAGGCTCAAGCTCATCAAATACATTGCAGTAATACAAGGAAACAAGACATCAGATATCTTTGGAATCCCAAATCTTTGACTTATGTGAGAGAATTAAAATTAGTCTTACGTATTTTTTTATATTCTGTTATTAATAAATATACAGTTTCAAGCAGAACTCAAAACTAGAGTTTCTCTATTTAGTGATAGGAAATTTTAAAATAGGTTTATAATGGGAAAGATGAATTAATTTAATGGTGACAACACTTTTAGAATAATAATAATATGCATATTCATAATATATGTAGTCGTCTCTTCTACATTCCTTTGTGTATACTAAGTGCCCCCTTCTCTTATGTAAATTATGTACTACCTCTCACTGTCAAAAATTGTACTTATCTTTAATAAGCAGTAATTAGTAACTACATGGCAAACTCATATCTTTAATGGTCTGGTAACAATGCAAGAAAGATTGGGCAACAGCATTAGAGCAGATCCTTTTCTCTGGAGTGGAAACTGGAGACAGACTGCAAACACCTTCATTGAATACAAAGGCCTTAAAAACAGCCCGCAGCTCTGAAGGCACAGAACTGCCAGAAGCGTTTTCCTGGAAAGGGAACTGCAGAAGTGACAAGAATGGATTGGCGCATTTAGTAGGTGAGCTGAGGGTGAAAAAAGTAGTTAGGCAAAAGCAGATCAAAGTGCAAAATTTTTATTTAGATGAATGAATTTGGGGAAGTTTTAGTACCTTCAGAAAGCTAGTAGACATGGTACCTCTCAGTGTGTAAAAAATGAGTTGTTCCTCCTGTTTCCGTGGGAAGTTTATAAGATCAATTATACATATGTTTTTGAGAAGACTTATTAAGCCTCTTCAGAATTTTTATAGATGTCTCAAACTACTGCTGAAAATGATGTATGTTCTGGAAGCAACATGGCTTATTCTGAGATGCATTATGGATGCTGCGAATGTTTCTCAACCTTGAATAAATCATTTCACGTATTTTTAACTACCTGTCTAGGAATCTTGAAATGAGAAACAGGCTTAATAAATAATTTATTGTGCAGAACAGGAGCAAATATGTGTATTACACCCTTTGATTTCCAAACACATCTTGCTGAGCGAACCATGTGATTTAACACATCTTTGCAATATAGTGCTGTTTCACTAGTGTCTTAAAATAAACTTGTATGCAATGAACCTGAGCTACCCTCAGTGACCAATGAAATCAATGGGCAGTTTTCTAGCAATAGCAATGTCAGCTTTACAATTTGGTGCTCTTGAGTAAAAGCCTTTTTCTATTCTTCTGGTCCTAGAACTGTTTTGCAAGAGGCTGTTTTCTTGTCACAAGCTAGCATAGTTTTGAAATAGCTCCAGTACATGTCAACAGCAACGGCTAAAATTTCTGAAGGGAATTCTAAGGAAACCAGAAAGAAATTCATGAGTTGACAGTTTTTCCTTGACTGTAAGTAAATCTCATAGTTTTATTGGGTGAACTCTAAAATGAGAAGACCAGAATAGAGAAAGAAGAAATTATGAAAGTGGAATGGAGATGGTGTGAAGAGCTCCTTAGGAGTAGAAGTAGGAAAGAGGCTTGCAAATTGCTGAGCAGGCAAGAACTCACACAAGCAGTATTTTTCTATGTTTAGGAAAATGGGATTTGGATGCTCTCTGGAAGACTAGAAGGCATGAATTACAGAACTTGGGGATTGGTATAAAACTGAATAAACTTCTTGGGTGCAGGGATTCCTTCTAGCCTGTAGTCTTCTGTGATCTTACCCAGGAGAAGCTGAATTAAAGGCAGATGTTGGCAAATGTGCCCATTCATCCTGGATGTGTCATTCTGGAGTACATGTCTGTGAAAGATGACCAAGATGGGATTTTCAGAAGAATAGTGAGCTTGTAGCATCTTTTGAAGGAAATAACATTTCTTGATTTTTGAACATCAGAACACTGGAGTCCAACTTGACTGACTCCACTTTTCTTGTATCAAGTGTGTGACCAGAGGAGGGAAGAGACCTGCTAGTGCCTTGTCTCTCTTTTTGGTGCATCGTTTCACCCAGACTTTGATACTTGCTTTGCACAGGACAGTACAGATGATACTTTTTTTCTGAGTCATTCTGTAAATATTTCTTTCAGCAGAGCAGTGCTGTTCCTTTTCCTAGAACCTTTCTGGTGCCCTGCATTACGTTACTGTAATAGTCACTTGGCATAATGTGGACTATGGTGAAGTGATCCCGATTTCTCTGTTTATCTCACAAAAGCAAGTAATAGTGTTGTTATAGGAACATGAAATATTGAGGATAGTAGAGCTCATTTTCTGTCCTTCTCCAATGGAAGGGAAATTCTCTGCTACACTTCAATTTTTATTTATTTATTTATTTATTAAAGAGCACTCTGCATGACTGCAGGATAAAGTGGTTCCAGCAGCAGAGCAGAGCCGAGCCAGGGTATAGGAGTCAAAAGGAAGGCCACCTACCTTTTAAATACCCGCATATAAGGCTAATGAGTTTTCTCCTCATTACCATTGGCTTGATGAAACTTCATTTCTGACCCTTTGGAAGTACAATATCCCGATAGGACTTGTCTTCTCTGCTTTCAGAGTGACTTCACAGAACTTGGAACTGGTAGGAGAGATGTTTCCAATCTTGCTTGAATTAATTCTGAAACAATGTATACCCAATTTCATTCAAATCAGTGCAGATGAGAGTTGGCAATTTGCATAGATATAGCAATTTGGAGAGGTGGCGTAGAAGAGCTTTTAAAAATCCACATGGAATGCAAGTCCTCAGTGTCTGAGCATGGGAGAAATCTTGAATTCTTAGTGGCTTTTTTTTGTCTGTCTCCTGTTTTTGCTCAAGTCCAATTATTCAACACTAAAAATATCTTTTTATACTGTGAGGTAAGTACGTATGCTTCTCAGCAGCATTGATAAATTCATGAACGTATTGCAAATAACATTTTAACTTGTTTGTGACTCTGGGACAGATTAATACGAATTCTTGAAATAATGGCATAAAACCTTATTTTAATTAGGATTCTGTTTTTTAAAAGACTGTATTATGAATTTCTATTTTCCCTGGTGCTGCATTTAGCCGTCTTTGTTTTTCATGAGTTCTCAGTCTTTTTCTGCATCACCAATACCAGTATAACCCTGTCCATTCTGTGATTTAGCTTCTTTTTTGTCAATCCCTTGTTTAGAGTAGAGTGCATCTCGAGACAGTGTTCAGGCACCGATCAGTCAATGCATAAATGAATATGATACTTACATAGTATCATACTGAGTGACACAGTTCCAAATTTCTGCTTCAAGGACAAACTTAATGAACACTTGATATCAGATAATTCATTCTAACTGTATAAACCACAACTATTGCCTACCTGCTAATACAAGTACGATTTGCTAAGCACGACCAGCATTTGACTTTTGAACGCTGTTCGTGGCTCTTCTTCCCTTCAGAGTGGGTTTGGGTTTTTGGCCAGGTGGAGTGAAAGTTGATCAGTGTGCCATCATACACTGTTGCAGTACATGCATGTGTAAAGGGATAGCTCTGTCAGTAACAGTCTCCTAGAGGGAAGGTCTTCAAATTAGCCTTTGGGAGGCCTTGTCAGATGAAATTGTTGTTTTTTTTTGTTTTATTTTTAGTGTGTACCATTTCAGTAAATCTCCTCTAGCATTCATTGCTTGACTTCCAGGCAGATGTTTTTGGAAGAGGAAAAAGTTCTTTATTTAGCAAAACCCTGGGGCTGCTTTGTTACCCTTTGTACCCACAATTCTCTCCCTATGGTGGAGATGCCCTGCTGTGCTCTGTTCTGTGCAGGCAATTGTGATGTGTGCCAGATCTTGCACAAGAGACCCAGTGTGCCTGTGATGGCTGTTGTTCTAGCTTACAACCACCTCTGTTTTCAACATTTGAGCAAGAATTTCAAAGAAAAGATGATGAGGTGCCAGGGTTTGTGCTCAGGAAACAAGCTCTCCAATGGGGGCCACTCACAGACTCCCCATCCCCATGGACTGGCCAATGAGTAGGACATGTTACATGTAGTGACTGGTGGGTTTATGCTGTCCCTTTCCAAACTAGCCCTGTTGTAGCAAGCCGCTTCTTGACAATGTTTGCAACGTTATCAAATAGTGATTCCTAAAACACAGTAGGAGGTTTTTGTCATTGCAATATAGCTGAATTGCAAGCTTTGCCATGAATTTTGTACAATCCTACTAGACAATAATCCTAATAATAAGACAGGTTTGTCTTATTAAACATTATTAAAAATAAATTAAGTATTATTAACCATATTTACTCCTGGCATCTTTTTTAATACCTTTGTTTTCTATCTCATGAGCAAAAGCAATACATCAACAAAACAAGAGATTATTTTTTTTTTTAATCGGTCTGTTAGCAGCAGCAAGTACTTCAGCCAGCTGGAAAGGGTTTTCCTTATAACATACATTATACTTCTTTTTCCATATCTCTTCACTGAAAAAGGCAGTTCCAAGGGAATCTCTATAGACACAAAGAGGAGACTGACACTTGCCTTTTTCTTTTTATAACAGTCTGCACTATGACGTCTTTGTTTCCCCAGCCCCGTGCTGACCTCGTGTGACTCTGCAGTCACCTTGGAGACCCTGGTCTCATGGCTCTTTCTACACGCCCAACTGCAGTACACTGATAAGGAATACATTTAAATACTGAAATCACTTGTAACCCCTCGCCGCAACCCTTTGGGAAGCATGGTTGTTTTCATGGCTCAATTGTGCTCTTTGCTTGCAGCGTGTGTGTCATGTCATCATCAGTTTTCTCACAGTAGGACCCATGATGGCAGGGGCCATTGTTTAATTAGTCTCTACAAACCGCCTCAAGTTCCAAAAGCAGTTGTTCAAAGGAATACGCAGTAGAGCGTGACGCACACTGAGCTACCTTTATTGTGGACTTGAAATAGGTCTTCAAAGAAAACTTTTTTTGTAAAGAATCTGTGCAAAATGGCTCATGAACTGCTAATTTCAATGCAGTTGAATGAGCTGTAGACCAAATTTTTCATTACAAGTGTTTATTGATTTGTCATTTATCTCTGTATTTGGGAGTAAAATAGTGTGATTTTCAGAATGATAGCACTGCATGTACATTTTGTGCGGGGGAAATTCTGGAAACATGTTCTTTATGAAACAGATGTCTGCTTTTCCCCCATCTTAAACAATAAGAGTGATATCTGTGACTTTTCTTTTCATCAGTTACCTAGAAATACCTTGATCTAAAGGCTCGGTGAGGATGGGTCAGCTCTACTCTTGCACTAGAAATCTTCAGGGAACTGTGTTGTATCTGGAATCCCGTGGATGAGGGTGTGTTCTTTTTAAGTCAGCATGGCTCCGCTGCCCCAATGTCATCTGTGGAATTATTATCCTGAGTCTCTCCAGCAAAGATTAAACTACAGTTAACGTCTCTCCATTGTGTTAGAAAGCTAACTAGGTTGTTTGTTTGTTTGTTTTTCCTTTTTTAATAATGTGAATTTTAACCCAGTTATCAAAATAGCAGTATGCGTTGTATTCTGTCAACCTCAATTATCTGTGATGTTTCGGTGGGTCGCAGAGGTAGGTGTGGCTTGTACATTACCTTTTGTGGGAATAGAACATACTGCATGGCTCAAATTATCTACTACGAGGACAGATCTTCAAGAAGGCCGTGGCTCAGAAAGGGGAAATGGGCTAGTCACAGACACCTCTGCTGCTACTGGCATCTTAGTTGGAAAAATGATTTTTTTTTAATGGGGAATATTCAGTCACATCCAGTTTTTGGTGTAGATTTTTTTATTTATGAATCCCCCTACAGTGTCTTTTGGCATGTTAGCATTCATGTTCAGTTTGCATCCTGAGAGTACTTTCAGAGTGAGTCTCTTGTTTGTCCTCACCTACTGTGCTCTGATTCATGATTCAGGAGCAGTTGCGGAGCACACAAGTTAGATTTCTTTCCAATCTACCTAAAATAAGATGTGCTCACCAAATGCACTCTATCAGCTTAAAGGAACAGGCCACCAAACCAGGCTAGGACTGCTGCAGGTACAGCTGCTGCAACTCCTACACCATAGATATAATGTCCTCAGGTTTGGTCCACTCTCTAGGGAGCTGCACTACAGGCAGCTCTCCAAGACCCCCTTTCAAGCCCTGGTACTAAAGGCAGTGCGTGGCATGTGTTGAGGGAATGGGGTGAATTACATCCTCAGTCCGCAGGAAGGCCTGCTGGGACTGCTGGAACAGGCAGGCAGCCACGTGTCAGCATGCTTGAAGGTTGCAGCAGCCCCATGCCAGAGAGGCAGGTGGCTTGAGTTTGGGTGGCAGGTCTACAGAAGCACTAAATGCTTTTAAACTGATGATCACGTGTGCTGTCTGAGGTCTGATCAGGGGTAGGGAATACTGCATAGGCCAGGCTTGCCTCAGTGCAGTCAGAAGAGGGCTGATACATGTGGCTGACCGAACAGTCTTTTTTGAACATTAATTTTGACCGCAAGTCTATCAAAACAACTGTCAAGCCCTCCCCCCAAAACAGGTTTGAGTCCTGCAAATCCGCTTGACAGGAGCACAGAAGTTAATTGATCAGAGGCGAGGCTTAGCAAACAGACACTGGGATTTTACTGGATCTGAAAGATGCCTTAATCCCTAGGCAGACTATTAATTTCCTTCTTACTGCAACCATATGGGTTTCCCATGCTGAACAGTAGTGTTATGCTGTGTTGTAAAATCCTTACTGCCTAATAGGAGCATGGGGATTCCTGAAACTAAAGCTCACATTTCTTTTAGTTTAAAGAGTGAAAGAAAGTCAATCTCTGATAAACTTATGGCTTAAATTATTTTCCTAGGCTTCCTCTCTGCAATTTTTCTCTCTGCATCATGATTTATTCAGCCTTCTTGTATTCCGTCACTCTCAGCAATTTGTCATTTAGCCATTTTGTCCATTGTGTTGATGTTTTAGTTGTCTGATGAAAACAGCTTGTTTCTGAGCAGATTTTGTCCTACCAGCTGGTAGCCAGGAATACAACCTTTTTCCTTTCAGAAACGACTGCATAGCGGTCACTTCTGCCTAGAGACTTTTTAAAAGTGGCAAAAGATTTAGGGTGTTAACATTTTTGGATGATTGCTACTGGTCTTTTGCTGTGGCAGCAGCAATGGCTGATAACTCTTTACGAGTAAGATTTGTATTTCAGCTCACTAAAACTTTTAAAAACCTTTCTTTTCAAAAGAGCAATCTGCTTGCAAAAATTGTGGCACATTAAAACTTTGTTATCTTAGACACCAGGTTTAACATCAAATAGAAGAAAAGTGTATGTCCACTATAATTCGCACTCAGTCCATATTTTAAGCTTCCATATTTTGTGTTATGACACTTAGCTTTGACAACCAGTACATGGACAGCAGGGCATTCCCACACATTTGAATTCCACAGTAGGTTCATTTGAAGAATTGTGTGCAGTGAGGAGAAGCCTCTAACTCCTTCTCATCTTTCTTATATTAAAATGCACAAATAGAATAAAAGTCTAAGGAAGTGCATGAAATTTGAGGCTGAGAGGAGGTGCAATTATTAGTTTTTCATGATTTACATGTGGAGAGGATTACCAGCTGCTTTTGTGTTCCTGCAAAATGACTGTCTTCGAGAGCAATTGACAAAGAGGGTTTCATGTAATTCCGAGTGATCTCTGCTTCTGCTTGCTTGGATCAGCCAAGTCCTCTTCTGTGATTCTTCCAGTACTAAAACCATAAATATAACTGTGCTCTGACATGCACTGGGGTTAACTGCTGCAGCTGGATACAGACAATGTTGCATGTACCCTACATTAAGGACAGAATAATTTTGGACAGTGTCGTTATTGTATTAATTGAACTCCCTTCTGCATCAGTGGCTTCACTGAACTGTTAGGGTTTGCCTGCAGCAGAACTCCTTGCTATTATTTAGCAAATGTTGCTTTGCTAGCCACTCGTGCAGATGACAGAAAGGTGGTTAACTATACCAAAGTAGATGTATAGTGTACAGCTTGAGATTTTATGTATATAACAAAAATCACTATTTGATTTGCTTAGTGAATATCCATTTTATGCTGATAGCAACTCTTTGGAGTGATGCAGGCTTTTTCTCCGTTAAAGAATGTGAAGCCGTTGTTTATACATTAGTTTACATTTTCTTTACTGTAGACAGGAATCTGTAAACTTTCAGTAATGTCATCAGAAATTAGCAGATTTGCTGCTCCCTGATGAATGAGGAAATACATTTTTGAAAAAGGGGTTGCAGACTTAGGATTTTTGCAGCAAAGATTGTTATATGCTGTTTTTTTGCATCTCTGATGCTATTCTTTGAACATCTGATATTTACGTCATTGAATGAAGGACAAACACAGCACATATGGATCCATGGATCACAGAATGGTTGAGGTTGGAAGGGGCCTCCAGAGATCATCTAGTCCAACCCCTCTGCTCAAGCAGGGTCGTCTTTTATTTAATTTTGGAACAAGTTAATGTAATGGTAGAGCTTGCTGTCAATTGCTCCTGTGTTACCTTCTAGGGGAGGCTGCATGTAGGCAATGGATGAGAGAATTCCTGTTTAAGAGAACTGCATTCACAATGTTTGTGATGTCCAGAACATGATTTTATCTGCAGCTGTGAGAAGTTGCTAGGGATTGTTGCTAGCTCATTTTCGCTGATCGGTCTTCGTTAACACTGTCGAGATAATCTTCTCATTCATTGCTCAGCAATACTGTTGTGTCATTTTGCATTAGGATGTGATTTGGAAACAGCTCAGAAGTGTCCTGCTTACAAAGTTTGAAATAAACTTTCCGATAAGGAATTTACATCACCTCCAAGCACTGAATCCTACGCCAAAACTGCCGTGAGTTTCAAGTTGTCAGTGTGAAGAACTGAAAGGGCAGATTCAGAGCTGGGGCTGCAGGAGGCAAGCCCTCACTGGGAGTAGTGTTAGACCTGCAAAGCGTTTGTGCATCTCTTTCCAGGAGAGGACAGGACCGTGTAGATTCTTTTGAGATAAATGTCCTATCTGTATTTACAATATTATTGTGCTTGCTAATACATTTAAGCCTCAACCTTAAACATTTTAAGGTGAGCACTCTTTTTCACTGAATATTAGAGCTGATAGTCACATTGAAGGGAGTTTGGGCAGTGGATGTTCATCTGCTTGTTAAGTCAAAATTCTTGTAGTTGTGATTGCTAGCAGCATCTCTCAAGTCTTGTAAAAAGACACTTAGCCAAGTCATCGCTCTAGAGTGTTATCTGGATCCCTCAACAATTGTGTCTTACTGTATGACTTCAAAATAAAAAGGTCCTGCACCAGACCCTGCTTTACAGATAAACCCAAAGAAATAGTCTTACCAACCCAAGTGGACAAATATCCCTGGGTAACTGCTCTGGATTGAGCAGAAGCATCCTTCAGTTATACTGAGTCCCTGGGGAGACTTGATCTCTAGGGCATGTCCAGGTACCTCCAGAGAGACGTGCTTTTCTCGTGCTTGCTGTAACTCTAAGTCTGCCAGGAAACTTGACTGCTGGTTGGATCCCAGCTTTTTTGCTCTAAGGGCAAACCCAGAGCTTTCCTGAACCACTTAAGGATCCATAAACTTTGCTGCAAGATCAAGAAATCTATTCTGTTTGCTGGCCCAACATGCAGTTCTTCTGCCAGGTATTGGTCCACCCTCTTCTGATGCCTGAGACTGCACAACAGTTCCAGGCAATTTGTTGTAGTGCTTTGCCATCCTCCTGAGTTGTAGAAAGTTTTCCTGATGTGTAAATATCCCTTGTTGCAATTTAATCCCATTGATTCTTCGTAGATACAGAGAACATTTCTGCAACTGTCTGCTTTGGAAGACTCGCACTGCATGGTCCATCAGCCTTCGCTTCTTTATTCACTGTGCTCCTGATGTTCTCAGCCAATTTAAGTGAATCTGGAATTCCTCATCTTGTTGCTTGCCCGCTCAACATAAAAATATGTACATGTACATACACACATATGTGTAAATGTCCCTGTAAAATTGTTTTGTTGTTCCATGCTCTGTTTTACTTAACCTTCAATGGATAACTGGATAATCCCTCATTATGTTCATCTTGTACTCTGCATGTTTTTCTGGGGGTTGCTCACAACCAACTTCACTCACGTGCTTGCTCTGGTTTAGTAGTTCTTTGCTACCATTTTCTTCACCTGTGAAACAGGGTAAAAGGCACTCTATTTTCCCTGCACAAAATCCCCAGTTCTTTGCTTTGTTTTTCCTATCCTTTCTTAAAGCTGAGTCTGATTTTTAAAAAAACAAACAAACAAACAAAAAAACCATTCAGGCTGTGCCATTAGCAGTTTTGCTGATGTTTGGTCAGAAAGGAAGGAATGTGTTGCATTGTTTTCTTTTTACAAACAGTTTAGAAAGCTATATTTCAGACCCTACATCATATTTTTGCATTTATTTTGGAAACAGTAGTTGGAAGCAGTCCACAGGGCTCCCAACCACTTTAAATCAGCAGGCAGCACTATTTATCTTTGTCTCTCATTTCTGTAAACAAACACCTTCCTTCGCACCCTTGAATACATAAATATTTTGTTTAGTATTGTTGCTCATTATTTCCCAATTATCCATTCCTGTAGGAAAAAGTGCCGTACAGCCTAGAGAGATGACAGTAAATCAGTTACGTTACAGTACTGTATGTGGTGAATAGTTTGGGGTAAACAGAAATCATGGACTCCGTCCTCACCTTGGCCTCTAACCATGATCCTTAAGACTGTATCTCTTCTTAAGCATTTCTGTGCTTGCTTCATAATTCGTATTGATATATGGCTGTGGGCAGGAGTACTGGCCTGTCCCTCAACACAATAATGCCTCCTTAGAACAGCTCCAGCAGTAACATTGTCAGTTGTAATAGTGGTGTCTTTTCTATCCAATTACTGAGATTTTGCCTGCTAGTAGCATCCATTTCTATAGTGCCACTTCAGGTAACAGGGCTGCTATTTTCTTCTTTCTCATTGCTTCACTGAAGTCCACAAGATGAAATCCGCAGAAAGGTGGACCAGTCAGACTGCTACATGCACATGAAGTACACGAAAAACCTTTTCCTTCATGTTGGGAGTCCCAATATGATAGCTGCTGGGAACCCAAGGGAGGAACAGTGTTATTCTCACATAATTCCTAAGGTTTACTTCCTGAGCTCTATTTCAGCATCTTTCTACAAGAAAAAGATCCAGTTTTGCAGGGTGTGAGATGTTCTGGTTCCCACTGAGTATACGGGCCTCTAATGACCTGTTTAATAAGTGAATAGAGGTCAGAACTACAAACTGGATATTTGTTTCTGCTTTAAATTGATTTGCATATGTTCTTCCCTTTTAATTCTCCAGACACCTGTGCATTTTGCATCTTGCAAAACAGAAAGTTGTTATTAAAAAGCCCAGGAATAAAATCTAAATCTGTGTGCAATGCTTGCATCTATACAAGTATCTACAACTGCATGCACATAAACTGTAAGCACAATAGGCAGTTTTGTCAAGTCCGAGAGATACATATTACAGAGTGCTTTATTTAACTCCTGGTATGCAAAATTCAACTGTTGAAGCCTAAATAGGTCTTGTGCACTTTCCCTAATTAAAATTTGTTGTAAATCCACCAGGACTGTATCTTTTGTAATATTTCCATTTGAATGAAGGTGGTTTAGTGTCTGGGTGGAATGGTTTTTCCTCCTGAAATGTTAATTAGATGGGGAACATGTTATGCTTTGGAAAAGCTGCATTGCAAACCCATAGATAAACAGATTGATTTAATTTTAATTTGCTTTCATGGTGATGCATAATGATAACTGGTTTCTGTCTCACAGGGCTGAAAACCACAGACCTTAATAAGAGTTTGTGTGTATATTATACAGCTTCAAATAGCTTATGTTGTGCTAGACCGCTCTCCATAAGTTATTCTAACTCCATCAGTATCTCAGGGACTCCCGATTCTCTTCTGCTGTGGATTTTCAATCAGTGAAACTATTAGTATAATCTGAAGAAACTTTGAAGCATCTTCTCTGAAAACAACTGACAACACTGGTTTGTACATGAAGTATTCAACGGGGAAAACGAATGAAAGAAAGCCTTACAGAAGCCACTCTATACGTTCAATCCTGGCATTCAAATCCTACTTTTTATAAGCCATGCCAAAAATATCTGAAGTTAACAGCCCAATTTTTGGGTAGTTAGTATGAAGTCTCTTAATATATGACCTAACCAAAGCCAGAATAATTGGCAATAGTCTAAAGGATGGTGGTGGGCTGTGAGACATTTTTCCATGCTTGAATACGGAATAGAACTGATACTGAGATTACTCAGCAGAATAAAGACCTTGGGAAGGGAGGAGGAGGTTGCTGGAGGTGAAATATCAGCATGCAAATGTCAGACTGAAGTGTTCCGGTATCAAAACGATAACATTTATGCAATTTACACCAACAGAATGACCTCAGATACTGTAGAGGATGACTGCATTTAGTATACTCAGTGTTAGCTTTTGAGACAGTGATCATTCTGCTCTCACTGACTTTCCAGCAAGAGACAGTTACCTGAGAATTATCTGAATAGTTCCCCAGCTTAGCCATGCTGAAATTGCTGTCTAGATTTTAGATCCCATAGCAGCATCCAGTCCCGTGCCACCTGATTCTCAAGCTATGACATTTAATTCTGGTCTTCAGAAAGATCCTGATGAGGTCAATCAGCCCGTGGTTAGTCTGGAGAATGGCTATTTTAGCTCTTCAGCCTCTTCAAAACTAGTCTCAGTGGAGCCCCAAGAAATGCAGACTAGATGTTTCCATTTCCAGCAGTTGAAATTTGTTATTGGATCAAGCTATGATGTCACTGGAAAGAGCCTGCATGAAGAACAACCCATGGCACAGCCCTCATCAAAAATGGGCTCTGGGCAATGACATAGGTTGGGTATTTACATGTTAGGACTGCGGATGCTTTCTGGGTTTCTTGCAGGGAGTATTTTGCTGTGGTCTTGGATGCGTGCATTAGACTTTCCAGAGGCATTTCTCCCTACCCGTCCATTTGACACCAAAGGCAAGAGACATGCGAATGAAAATGGACCTGATTTATTTGTCTTATGACATGAAGAGCTATGAGTCCATTTGCATGTCTCTTGTGTTTGGTGTCGGGGGAAAGACCTCTTCCACACCTATTACTGCTTTCATAGTACAAAGGTGGTGAATGCCAGTAAAGTGAAGACTGCCATGCTGTAAAGCTAAACACTGTCTTGTCCTCTCTCAATTGCTAGGTTAAGATTAGGCTCTGGGCAGGAAAAAGCACTAAAGATAAAGAGAAATAGAAACTCCTTCAAGTTATTTCTGAAGCGCTTTGGGGGAGATATGGCGATGAGGCAAGTTCAGAGCCAACTAAGTGACAGCGATGCCTGTTAGGTGTCTAGTAGCTCTTGAAAATATACCCCTCTGCAAACAGTTTATCTGCTTCCTTCTCGTTGCCACTGGTAACAAGATGATAGGCAGTGGTAGCACCAGTGTTAACAACCTCTCTCTTTTTATTTTTTTTCCTTTGCTTTAATGTTGAAAGTAGCTCACTTTCTCAAAAGGAGCATGAAAAGTTCCTGCAGATCTTTGCCCTGAGTGTTCACAGTAATAGAAAACTAGATTCAATGTCATGGGTCTAAAACATCTTTATTTAGAGCTGCTTAGGGGTTAGACTCTTTGTTTACTTGCGCTTTGTTTTGTAGTGGAGGGATGTGTGATATTCGTATGCTGCGTGCAGGACGCTGTCAGGAGTAAAATGTGGAGAAGGGAGTCCTGCCTGTGGCAGGCTATTTGCAGCTTCTGTATGCTCCTCTTCTTTGATCTCTTACATGACTTGAGGGTGAATTTGTGTGTTCTGGCTCTCTCTTTCCCTTCTCAGTGCTGTTTCAGACCAGACACTTTGTTGACAGTGTACCATGGCACTTAGCAGCACACGTGCTGTAATGCTGTTATTTTTCACCAGCCAGCTGTTCCACTTTATACAGCACTTAAGTAACAATTTCACAGCCATTACCAGCCTGCAGTAATGACATGGGCTGAAATCTAAGCGCTAACTGGTTGTAAACTACAAAAAGTGGGAGAAGCTAAAACAGACACTTTGATAAATTAGAAAGGACATTGCCTGAATTTTAATAGTTGAGTAGAAACCTCTTTTATCACAAGAGTAAACACGGTGTTTTGTGGATCATGAGGCAGAATTGGGAATCGCTATCTTTATGCACTTAGGAAATGTATTTGCTTGATTTCAGGCACGATGTATTGATTCTGGGAGTTCCTTCTATGTTTTTTTACTCCTTTCCCTTGCTTTGTACCCTGTCAGCATTGGTGGGGATTTCAGGGATTGAGGACTCCCAAGGGCTTCGTTTGCCATGATTGATTTGGGGTAAGGAGTGAACTACTTATAAGACTCAGAACGGTGCTCCAGAGGTAAATAACAACCTGTAGAAACAGCTATGAAAATGTTTGGTTGGATAGACTCATTGTTTGAAAAACAAAACAAAAAAACTAAACAATTGAAATGTTTAGTAAGTCTTTTCTTTCCTCCTCTTTGCAAAAGTGCAGTCTGGCCCAAGGTAAAGTGATGGACAGAAAAAACACCTTTCTGCTGCCCAGCCATAGTATTTTAAACAACTGTACAATGTGTTGTACTTAACTGTTAACCATGTGCAAATTCATGAAAAACCTTTGTCATTGGCCTTTTATGCGTGTAGCAGTCAAGAAATCTTGCTAGGCTGAACTGTGGCTGAACCAAAAGGCTGCTTCATGAGCACTCTCAAAAGCAGCTGAAAGGTCGAAGACCCAGCTTGCCTTGTGACAGCCAAGCAATTCAATAAAGCAGATTTGCAAGAAAGTAATTGAGCCCTGACAGCAGTCATAGTGTTTTCATCTCAGGTATCTTCAGTTTTATCCGCTGACAAATAACATACCTTCAGATATTATTAACCCTGTTTCATCCAGGTCATTCTTTGGTAATTGCAAAGTGCTACTGCCATCGTAAATTGGGTGAATAAAATTCTGCAATTCCCCACAAGTAGCAAACACAGCATCAAGATAAGCTAGAGGAAAATGCATTTCCTGGGATCATGGAACTGAAGCTTTAATCCTAAATATAGAAGTATATTTAACTGATTTTTCTAAAAAGAGTTACTAACCTCTAATTCTGTAGAAAACAACAATCTTGTTCTGTTATTATTTTCAATGAAATTAGAGGTTTGGTTTTTATTGAATGACTAAATTAGACCTTATCAAAAACTCTTCTAAGAAATGCTGATCCATAGGCTGCAATTACCCTAAGGAGTATACACAAGGATCTGCATTTGTTTTGAAACATTAGAAATCCATACTGGATGGCAGTCACTGGATAATGTGAATGTCAAGAATAAATAGACTCAGCTTGTCTTTCTGTTTTTGTGTCCATTCTGCTGCTGGTTTACATCATCACTCTGGCATTTAAAGGAATCCAGACAGAATTAAGAGGATGATATGAGTTATTGTGTTTGTTGGTACAGTTTTTTTAGTCAGTTTTATAATGCTTTCTAAAAGATAAGCAAGAAATTCCATCAATTTTCAGTGCGTGGCTGAACTTTGCAGAACTGAGACCCTGCACATCTTTCTCAATTGCAGTAAAGTTATTGCATATATGGCAGCAGGGCAAGGTGTAGATTATGCTGAGCTCATAGGCTGCTTTTTTCTTGATAAAAGAAGAGATATAAAAGCATACCTGTTGTATAGTCAATATAACCTCTTGTGTGTTTGTAAGTAGTAATTGTAACCTAGTAATTGCTCCTAACATCCAGTAAAGGGGAAATGGTTGTTTTTACATTTCCAGGACACATCACTCTTTTCTGCCCAGAAATCTTGTCCAGGAGAATTCAAGGGCTTAACATCTTTGTCCAGGATTTCCAGAATTCTCACTGCACAATCAGTTTTCCTGCGTGTGTCCCAAACATGCTCCATGCCATGTAGAAATCCTAGATATACTCTTGTGCAGGCCCTGGGGACAGCACATGGATCACTCATCAGATGTACTGTCTGCTACATCCATGGGTAACACCTACACAGCAAACCCAAGGGGCCAAACTTACAGCACCAGCTCAAGGCATACGTGGCTTTGTGAAATGAGAACAGTCACTCACGTGCGTCATTGCAAGCAGTCCCTGGCTGTGAGTGAAACAGTTACCGCCCTGTGCTAGAGCGAAGACATCAGGGCAGTTGCCTTTTCAAATATGTATGCTCAGCTCAGCGGCACAAGTCCCACACTGGCATTTTCTCGTCAGCCAGAATCAACTACTGGAGAGACAGTGCCCATGTTAGAGAGCTGAGTTTCTTAATCACATCCAGCTTAACTTGGAAGGATTTGAGCTACCCTCATTGCCCTGTGAAGTGGGAATCATTTTTCTCTTAGGGGTCTTAGCTGACACCCAGCACTTTTTCTTTCTGGAGGTGGAATAGAAAGGTGGGGCCGGATACTGGTCACTAGGACTAGCCAGAGCAACATGCTGAAATATGTTTCATCCAGGTTGCCTGGCCTTTTTCCATCTCCCTCTCTTTCTCTAAGATGCCAGGAGTGCTGCTTAATTTCCACTCTGCTTTGACCACTGGTCTCTCATCCTGAGGGACGTTCGTGGTCTATGAACAGTAACCGCACCTGCTTGAAGTATATTTTGTAAAATTAGCATAGAAACAGCCTGAGCACAAACTGGCAGGTCTTCACATAGTAATTCTTCCAGGTGTGCTAAGGAAATTACAGCCACTGCTGTTGAAGTGGTAGAAGAAATGAGATATAACCCTTTTAGTCCAAGACAGTTGAAGGCATACTTTGCCTTTTTATTCTGAAAATGTCTGTGTGGAAGTTGTCCTTCAAAGATTTCACAGGTAATTTCATGTGGAGGCAGAGATGATAGTGCTTGTTTTACTGATATTAGCATCTCTGCGTGGCAGCAGCTGTTTATACAAAAAAATCGCATACCTTTTTGTTTTTTCCCCTAGAATTGAGAACTTGCCACAGCACTGAATGGATTTTGTGTATGAGATTTTAAGCAAATATAATTAAACTGTCATTTCCTGATAGCTCATATATGAGGCTGTTTGACCACAATGGACTTTTTGTTTTTGTAAACATGTTTGGAAACCAAAAGTTAACAACACCAGCAACTCCTAATTCAGAAAATTGGCTGACATTATATAGTCCTGGAGTAATTCAGTAGTGCCTTACGATATTTAGTTAAAGAAAGGGAGAAAAAGAATTAGGGATTACAACATTGGCTAGGAGGAAATAAAACAGATATTTCAAAATATGGATATTGTTCCTCTTCGCCACTGATTATTCAAAACCAGAAGTATTGTGCTAATATATAAGAACCAGAAAGTACTTTTCAGTAGGAGCCGGTCAAGTCATCATGACTGCAACATTTTTTCGTACATGGAAACAGACTTCCAAACAAACCAGTTACTTTTGGAAAAACAAGAATATTTTTAAGTGTTTTTAGGATCAGAACTGATAGAACAGTTAAAGCCAACAGTACTGAACGAAAATGAAATTTTGAACTGAGAAAGATGATGAAATTTGAAGCAAAGATATGAAATGTCTTTGAGTAATCCAGAGTGCTGTTAGGGAAAAGGGGGGAGTAGATTTTGCTGGTAACCTGAGACCTGGTTCTCAGCTCCTCGCTCTATATGTTCACTGGTGTAAACTCTAGCAACAACCTGACTTCATTTTAGGACAAAAAATCGTATATTTCTCTCCAATACAGTAACTTCTAGTCAAAAGAAAGCGTTAACATGCTCAGTGGTGTCCACAGACTGGATGATGGAAGAACAGAGTGAGGGGTGAGCTGCAGAATATATCTACTCCACAATTTAGACATGACTAAAGTAATTAGCATTAGTTCAGTAAGATTTTTATCTTGATATTGTTTCTTTTTAAATATGGAATTCTTAATTAGTCTTCTCATCTCTATTCCTTGTAATGCTGTTGAACTCTAATGAGCAGTAGCATTTTCTGTGGGGCAGTAATGAGAAAATGATGAAGAAATAAATCAGATTGAGCTGACATTTTGTATCTAACTGGTGAAATATCGTCTTGTTCCTCCTAGGGCAAAGGTGAAGAAAGGTGTGAACATTTTCAGCGTAAGAGCCAGCAGCCCGTACTTGTGGGACATCAGAGAGAGTGTGGATTATACGGGGAAATATGCACCAGCTGTTATTGTTTGTCAGAGGAAATCTGCTGCCTCCGAAAACAGGTAGGTCATTTCCAGCAGTCTGTCTTTTAATAACTGATGGTTGTTTTTTTCCTTTTCAAAGCATTTTGCCATGATTTTAATAAATTTTATTATACTGCATGATGAAGATTCTTCTGGAAAAGCTGAGGCTGACTTTGTTTTGTGCATTGCAAATTCTACCACATGCACTTTGAACAAAAATGTTATTCAATCTTAATACTCAAAGGAAGTTAAAGCTAGCAGGAAATATTGTTTTCAAACAGTATTTGGAAGAATATGTTTCATATCTTAGCATTGGGTTGTGACTAGTTTAATCTCTTCAAATTATTTGCTGCCAGGCATTATACCATGGGTAATTATAGGTCTGTTTGGGATTTTTTTTTTTTTTTTTTTAATCCAAAGATTTCCAGAGGAAGCTAAAACATATTCATGGCATAAAAACTACATTTTTATTGGTGAGATTCATATGAATTTTTAATCTGTGGAAGAGAATAGGTTTTCCATTTTCCATTCCCACTGTGCAACCACTTAGGATGTTGACCTCTCTCAAACAGCCATCATCTGGCAGGTGGATGTTCCTCTTCTAATCACAACTGAATGCTTTAGTGAATAAATTTTTATATCATTTTTCTGCCTCTTGTCCATTACTTCTGGAAATGTATGTCAAGTGCACATTTATAAGGATCTGTCTGACTACATACGTATTGTTTGGTATTGCTGTTAGGATACTTGCCATACAACATGGGAATTCCAATTTTGCTGTGATTTACTTCTGAAATTTCACAAAATCTTGCAGGCTTTGGGGATTTACTGTAGGTTTTTGAACTTTCAAATAAATATCCTCCGAGTCTAGGAGGCTTCACATCTTTGGAATCTGGGTATATGAAAAAAAGAGAGGAAGGGAAGAATTTCCCTTCATAATCATGATATAAATCACTTTGTCCTCACTAAAACAGTTTCTACACAATTCCTCTGATATAATATTGGTACTTATATATTGTCTCATACCTGACTATATTTTATTTGTCAAAAAAGCAATGTATATATATGCCAAAGTCACAGCTTCCTATTGTCTAACACATCCCGTCAGATTCTATAAAACCCCGGTTCAAAGCTATTTGAAGACAGTGTGAATATTTTCATTGACTGAAATGGACATTGGATCAGAATGAAGGAATATTTCAACAGTGAGTTTTCCATCACACTTTATCTTGTTGGGTCCATAGAGTGCATTTGCCTGATTTGTCCTCTTCATCAAGAAAATATAATGCAACATCACAGGTGAATTGAAACTTGGCATCTTATTTCCCTTCATTATTCATCATTCAGTAGCAAGCCTTCAAAATGACCCTTTCTTAAAAAACAGCATTATGTCGCCTTTCATGTGGTGGTTGTGGTTGCTGTGTGCTTTCCCATGCTGAATATAAGCATGACTTCGCGTTTATTGAAAGAAATGTGAGCTAGTATGTGTTTTAGATTTTATTGGAAAGAAAATTAAGAGAAGACAAGATCACATAACTCATACATAACTTTTGTTTTGACTTATTTCATGTGAGTTCCCCAGTTGAGATTTTTTTCACTTTTGATAAATTTTTCCTCATTTTTTGTAAACATGTCAAATATTTTGCAATTCAGTATGTTGTTTTTCTCATTAAAATTAGTCATGTCTGCTTTGCTATTCATTTAAGAAGGAAGATCAAGCTTTATATGGGGAAAGAGAGTGTGCTCAATACTTTATAGGAAACAATTTTTCTTTATCTAACATGTTCGATGTCACTAAATATGCAGAATGGATAACAGTTAAATATTGATGTCTTTCACCAAACTGTTTACCTCTGTAGTTCCTTTAGAAATTCTACAAACTCTATTTGCATGTTGTTTAATTACACTTAAAACTCGGAGATCTGATCACATGAATGCAAAGGTAGCAATGTTAATTAATTAGCTGGAGATTCAATGCTTTTGTGTCTCTGATAGTTTTACATGGATCAGGAAATAGTGTTAATAAAGCTAACTAACTGTGACAGGTGTAATTTCATAGATTAAGGAGGAACTTGTGCAAGTGACAAATTTAACCAGGATTCCTGAGCATTTCTTTATCTAAGTTTGAAATATATCATTCATTTTATTTGGAGAGCTTTTGGCACTAAAAGCTTGTCATAACAGGATTAACATATAAATATTATCACAGCCAGCAGGGTGTTTTAGAATGAATATTAACAGCAAATATTATGAGTCTGTAGGAGAATAACTAATTAAGCCCATCTGTCAAATATGATTCGAAGCTCTCAGTGCCTTGCTTGTTACGGGTTTGCGACAGTGTTCCAGATTAATGGTGAAGCAATTATAAAGTTCTCCCCAATTCTTCTGATTTCATTCTCAGGTGATAATAATTTTGTAACACTCTAAATCCTGATCCATGAGATTATTAGGTGGGCTTAATAGTTGTAGCATCTCTTCTGTTCTTCGAGAACTATCTATCTTCCATCCCTCTATTTCCATGTAGACAACCAGAAAACCAAATAGAAAATTGTGTGACGTGAATTAGCTCAGAAATGTGACTTGGGAAAAATGTAAACAGTGATTGAATCAGGGAGACATGAAGCAATGTGTGTCATCCTTTACTTTGTTCTTTTTGAAGTCGGCTTGTGTTTATTTTCCTTAATTCCTCATATAATGAGGTGAATAGAGTGGAAAGGCAAGATTAAGAGAGTACTGCATTTTAAGAATGTTTTCCTGGATTAGTGTTGTTTCTCTATGTTCATGAAGTTGAGCATCTCTGCTGTGCTAGTGAGGACTGATGAGAGAAAGAATTGCCAAAAGTGGAAGATCAGGGTTCCTGCCTGTTCTTCTGCTTCTTGTTTGACTGGAAGCAAGCCGAGTGGGATGGATTTGGAAGATTGTTAGCTGAAGATGTAGTTCTGTTGGATTTTCCAATGTGCCTAAACCAAACCTTTAATAACTTCAAAAAAAGTGTCTAAGAGATTTTCAAGGACCTCAGTTCCTTATTCGTAAAACGTGATTGATAGCACTTTCCTATGTCCATAGCAGCGGAGATATTAAGCAAGATGCTCTGATGTGATACTAATGGGTATCATGATGCTCTTAAAATATTTTATTCATGTTTAGATTTTGGAGTACAAATGTTTGTTATTCCATTGGAAAATACATTATTGTTCTCCATGCTTGTGGATGAATGAGACCATTCATCCAAGCAAGTACAAAACAAGCAAAGCTTGGCCATCACCAAGTAGAACCTTAATGTCTGGATAAGACTGTTTAGTGTCCTATCTCCAAATGTAGTTGAAAGATATCACAGATAAGTTTTGCTCACCAATTTTCTTTCCCCATGTTCATTACTGGAAATGTTACAAAGATAGCATTTCTTCTGATACTTTCTTGCTTGTGCTCTTGGATTACAGTTCTATAGCATTAAAGGAATTATTGGCTTGTACTGCCTGAAACCAGATGCTGGTCCTGCTATTGGTGGGGAAACTTATTTTGATTGTGAACTACAGGGTGACTGATTCAGTCTGTGATAATATTGACACGGTAAGAAACAACAGCAGTATTTTCTGGGCTATACCCTCCATTTGTTCCCGTGTGTCTCATTTTTTCATGATACAGTATCTCAAGGCTTAATTTTCTTAACAGTTCTATAATAAAAGAAATTAACTCGATATTAGATAAAACAGGGACAGGAAAACATACAGCATTATTCCCTTTGATTTTCCTGCACAATACTTTCTTTTTATGATGTTTATACCATTTACCTTAGTGCCCTATATTTCTCATTTTCAAATCTATTATGGGATCTCATATGAAGTTATTTAACATCTAGTTTTTGTGTTGTAACAGCAGTGAGCTATTGCCTCATTCTCTTACTTGTTGCATCTGCCAGTACGTTTGACAGACTCTCAAGAGTGCTATAATTCTAAAATGCTTCTGAATGCTTCTGTTTGTTGCAACAAAAGCAACAAATGTGACATAAATAACAGCCTGATAGCCTCAGTAATTATATTAAGTGTCTTGCTGGTGCTCATAAAAATGCTTCATACATATAGTTTTATGTCTGAGATCACCATTAATATTTTTTTCCTTGTTATTCATGTGTTCACATGACTTTACCAACTAGAGATATTTTATTTCTTGGAAAGAAAGTTTTCTATTCAGTGGAATTACAGAAACTATACATTCTGAAGCAAAAATAAGTTCCAGTGTATTTTGCCCCATCGTGGTGCAAATCACATGAGCTCATCATGTGATGATGTTCCATCATGAGAAACTCATCATTCATCATGATGAAACTGGACCAAGAAAAAGACTGTAGAAATCAAACATGCTTTCAGATGGGGTATATGCAAGTATGGTATTAAAAAAGCAGTACAAACAGAGTGGAGGAAGGGCTGAGCTATAGCCCTTACGTTTGAGTATTTTTATGGCAACCCAAGAGATTTTTTTTCTTCAAAATACAAAGTGATATGAGAATTCTTGCTTATAATTATGAGCAATATATTTCTCCTGGTTGTTTTTTGTTGTTGTTATTGTAGGGGGGCGGAAGGATATCTTATATATGGTTCCAAAATTACTTTTAAAGTAATGATTCAGCCCTAAAAGACTGCCTATTCACTCAGCATCAGTGAAGTCAGGCAGATATAATACATTAATTTGATTCTGAAATAGCAGAGTTAAACTCAATTTACACTTCCCAGTCATCTAGGTAATGGTTAGCTGTAAAGGCATTTATCCTGGGTAGCTTTGGAGTTTCACACTGTTTCATACTTCTAAGAGTTTGTAAGTTGCAGTGATGTGAAAGTACTAAACATCTCGGAAGTCATGTTTAAATTTCACATATTTGAAAGCAATTAATCAAAAAACTTCTATTTCTCATTTTAAGACTTAAATGTGCACTGTGAGAGAGAACCCTCTGAGATGTCGATGCAAAATAGAGTTGTGTGAACCAAGCCTCAATGCATCATTCTTTTATATGCTGACCCACTTTTTATCATTTTTAAAAAAGAAAACTATTTTGTTTGTCAAGAAATGCAGATTTCTCTTGAAATCATCCTACTCAATGCTAATTGAAAAGTTCTATAGTTATCAACTTGAAGCAAATCAAAAGAAATGAGAGAAAATATTAACCAACGATTATTAAATAAAGGCATTATTAGGGGATTTTTCACCTGTTTCTTTGAAAGATATTCATTTATTTAAAAACAAAAGATTGCAGGAGAGAAGTTCAAAGGCATGTAGATAGTCTCCTGGCATCTTAGAGGTGGACTCTGTTTCTCTACCTCTGACGTTTAGATGAAAGAGATACCACAGGGCAACTCAGCTGTCATTGAGAAGAAGATGATTCCCTTTAATCTCAGCTGAATCTTAGGGT
This sequence comes from Chauna torquata, assembly GCA_013399475.1. Lineage (NCBI taxonomy): Eukaryota > Metazoa > Chordata > Aves > Anseriformes > Anhimidae > Chauna > Chauna torquata. Next base: position 187,098 of record VXAL01000197.1, on the reverse strand, counting down.
TCTCCTTAGAAAAGAAGGCTATTCCTGTGTTCTTTTGTTTGTGAGCATAATTTTATTGGAAATGGGGAAAAGTGACCATTGAATCACCTACACTGTCTCTTGAAGTAGTTTGAAAAAATAAAATTCCCTCATTTGGGTATTACCCTTCTGAAATATTAATGTACGTTTACGTACAATTAACATCTCCGAACAGGTTGCAACTGTTGATATACAGAGCTGCGTCACTGCTGTCTGCATATCATCTTAAGGAAAGTGATAAAGGTGAAGTACCCCTGAAGTCTAACTTGACACGACTTTAACAGTTCATAACTACAGGACTGAATAGTTAGGAAGGTAAAGGAGATTCAGCATTTTCTGTACCTTTTTGTACCACTGTGGTATCTCTCCATTACCTATAACGTTTTTTGTGCTGAATGGGAGAAAGTCAGATGTCACCTCTTTAGAAGGGTACTTGATCAGCACAGAGATATTATGAGGGCTTTTATTCTACTTTGTGGCAAAGTGCAAAGAATAAAAATATATCAATATCAAATGTGTTTTAGGGCACAGGCAGGATTTACTACAGTACAGCTGTACTTTATTTTTGCATATATATATATATGCTTTTATATTTTCCATGCAGGGTGAGGAAAAGCTACTAAATAGTGCTTCATGTTTCCATAATATGATGACATGTTGACTGTTTTCTCCAGATCTTTACCCCTCCTGCCCCGGTTATGAGTAACTGAAAAGAATAATTGAAGCTTAAGTTACATAGCCAGCTTGCCCTGAGTTTCTAGAGGTTGTATTTGGGTCAAAAAAGATCACGGACAGAGGGCCACCTCTTTCAGTGGCAGCCCATATGTTGCAGATTTTGTAGGGCTTGAATTTGGAAGCAGAGAGTTGGGATCATTGTCACCGTTACGCTAGCTCACTACGCACCCCAGGGAGGGCTGGTGTTATCAACTGTCAGCACTCATTGCATGTGTGGGAATAATGATACAAATTATGAGAAAATATAGTAAACTGATCAAAGATGTCATGTTAATTTGAGAAGTCTTTGTGCTAGCTCCAATTTGTATTAGAATCTGTGATCATTTTCTAGCACGTTATTGTATATGGGTGGTCTTTTCTGACAGTCTATCCCAGGTGGAAAATAAGTCTAGTGAATAATTACAGATTCTAATGATTGCAGACTGGCCTCCTAATGGCCTAACTGGTCACAGGCCAGTGGCCATTCACTGACTGTCCACAATCTTCAATATAGATACCTCATTCAACTCTCCTGTCCACTCCAGGCTGTCCACTTCTGTATATCCAGAAACCCTGGGAAGAAATTCTGTATCCTACAATGTCACAGGAGAAGACAACCTGATAAAGTGTTTCCCAATTTGAGCTGGACTAGCTCTCCTAACTCACATCAGCTCTGATTCCAGGGTAGAGCTCTGAACAGAAGGAATTATGGCTGCAGGAAGAGTGCTTGTAAGGAGGGATGAATTTAATTTCCTGTCGTAGCTCATCTGAAGGCAGGGAATTTTATCCACTTTGTATTTTTTTTTTTTTATTACATTTTATTACTTTTTATAGAGAGAGAGAAAAGTAATGGAAAGTAAGGATCCCAAAACTACTGCATGTTGTGTGGTTAACAAATGACACCAAAACTGAACTTGTTACATGTAATCAATATTCACGTGTTCATAAGCTTAGCTAGGAATTTGAGAAAAGGTGTGATAGATTCACCACCAGTTATTGTGGTAGCTCAAAAGGTGGAGGTTGCTTGAATGAACCTGAGAAGTCCTGGGAGAAACTCTGATGATCCCCATGCTCACATAACTGAAGACTAATTATAATGCATACATGGGAGAAGGCATTACATTTGGGGGATTTCAAGAAGTTGCCAGGACACAAAGTTCTCTTATGATGTGCTGGTAATTAGGCTTGTTTTCTTTAATATGTAGTACCCTCTATAAAATGAGGTTCTATAGCACAGTGAGCAGCATGACTTTGCTAAAATGCCAGGAGATGTCTAGAGGGAGTCTTCTGAAGTTGCTGTAATTGTTCAGATTAAATGAACTGTGTAAAATCAGCAAATAATAAATAATGTTACGTGTTTAATCCCCTCTCCTCGAGAGTTCTTGGTGTGCAGACCTGGGAATCAAATAGTTTGAGGGAAACTAAGCCTAAGTAACTTGCTGACAGAAGACAGAGAGGACAACTCGTGCACAGATATATTTGTTCCCATTCCCCTCCTCTCTCTCCCTCCATCTCTCCCTGGGTGATATGCAGGTGCTTTACGGGTATGTCTGCCACCTCCCTTGTACAGGAGATGCCCTCTTTTCTGTATGGTGTTGGAGTAGCTAAAGGACATTTCCAACAGTCTGGGTAACCTCATGCATATTTAGTGTCTTTATTTTTACTCTGGTGTTATCCAGTGTGATAAAAATCATTTTAAACCTTAGGAGGAACAATTTCCCTTAAGAACTTTAAGGATTCATCATCATCATGCTTGCTCTGTGTTTTTGGTACTTATCACTGTAGTCCTTAAACCTTTAGCAGCCCTAGGGCTCAAAATAACAATTCCAGTGGGACAGAAACAGTTTGCTACCTATTAGAAAAGAAACAGCAACTGAGTAATCTTCTGTCTATTAAAAAAAAAAAGTCTAATATTAAATGCGAAAACGCATTTTATGAAAGTATCTCTAATGGTGCTATTGATTTTCTTTTCCTTGGAGGAAATCTTGTAAGAAGTAATACTAATTACTCAGAGAGTTGGAAAGTGGATGACGTTTAAAATATGAGATGAGGCTGAAAATATGCCTGTTACTGCTGAGGCATGGGGATTCCCATTCTGGGGGAAGAAAAAAAGTCGTTAAAGACTAGCTAGCACATATAAGTCAACATACAGCAATGCATGGATCAGAAGGTTAACAGAATTATGTAATACAATCCAGCACCTGCATAAACTGTTAGGCTAATCCTGAGTAAATTCCAACTGCCAGTACGAGAATGAAGTTCACTGTGCATTTGAGTTATTTTATGGCATCAACCCTATAGATTTACTGATTGTGTGAACAAGCTACAATTGCAGTATTAAAGATGTATGCATGGTTTATATGAACTGATGATGCAGGTATAACTTAGCCTTTAATTAATTCACCTTGGTCACCTCTCAGCCTTTAATCTGCCTGTATAGGGTAAGATAAGGGTGCTGCCCCAACTTGGTAGAGGCACAGAGAGGACACAGGCTAAACTTTAAAGACAGTTCTGACAGTAATGAACAGCATCACCTACTAGGGTTTATGTGCATGCAGTGAAATGGGGTGGCATAGCTAGGGTTAGAATGAGTTGCATGTAAGTCGATACACGGAGCAGGGAGCTGCACTGAGCTAATCACTAAGAGGATGCAGAAGTCAGTGGCGCGTTGTTTTATGGCCCGCAGTAACTGCGCAAGCCTTAATAACTTGCCCAAGGGTCACGCAGAAAGCATGACAGAGCAGGAGTTAAATGGAGATCTCTTCACGTGTCAGCTAGTCCCTTGGGAGTGCACATCCACCAGAGGCAGCTTTTTCTTTTCTACTCAGGAAAAGCTTTTCTTCCTAGGAGTTTATGTAGAGTTCTCTGGAACTGCAAGTGTGTCTTACCTCTTTTGGAAGATTTTCTGTCAACTTCCATACAGATAGGAGAAATCAGGCTTTGTTAAGATAATAGGGTGGCTTGTCTTTGAGGACATCACTGATTCCACCATGCACACACGCACACATACGCATGTGCGCACACATATATATGTAAAAATCAGCAACAGGACAGAAAACTGAGGTGTAAGATTCCATAAGCAGAGCTCTCTGTGTGATCACTGAATATTTTGGGTTACATGAAAGGAGCGTGTAATGTGATTTATTCCTCCCCCTGCATGGCAATCTGCATCAACAAACAGTACTTCCACCTCTAGCACCCCACTCCATCTTCTGAAAATGTTTTCCAGCCTAGAGTGTCATCTGGGGTATACGTTTTTAATGTTCTGTAGAGCTGTTCAAATATTCTATATGGTTTCAATTTGCATCTTTTTTTTTTTTTTAAGGTCTGAATCTTTCAATTTGAAATCCATCCTCATTGTGTAAGTTTATGAATAGCGTTTTACTATATTTTGACACAAAATTGAGCATAGGATGTTACATAAGAAGTTAGACATAGCTACATTTTAGAGGGTGTAGGAGTGGGGAACCAGGCTGTACCTTCTATGTCAAATAAGGGATCCATGAAGACTGGCTTGTTCCATGATTCTTTGGAAAAGTACAGAAATCTTTACAGGGTTTCTACTTGTTACTCAGGAACACTGAGAGCTTTTCCAGGCAAGAAGTATAAACATGGTTTCTTATTAGGTACGTTTTAAAATTTGAGTACCTGACAGCTCTGCTGTTTTGTCTTTGATTCAAGATCAGCATAGGCTGGTCATGATGCAAAGTCACAGTCCACTAGTGAATGTAACATTGTGATAAAGAGCCTGTCTGCCACTTAATTTCTCTATTTGTGTTGATGATACAAAGAATATGAACAGAATTAGTTGGCTGTGATGTCTTTATGGTTGAAACTCACTGTCAGGGTGGTGGTTGAGGGATTGCCTGCACTTATGTAAATGTATTAATATTATTCTTAGTTTCAGGGATTACCTGAAGCTAATAACCAGAAGTGCAATTAGCTGAATGGATGACTACTATCTCCGTCCTTTCTTGCCATAAATTCTCTGCCATTTTGCAAGCACACGTGCCTGCCTTTCCTCAGATTTGTCTGAACAATCTGTAGAATACCTCTGATGTTGACCAGATACTATCTTTTTTAAGTCTTTATTTATTGGAATCTTTTCCAAATATTAGTGTTGTGAACTTCGCATGGGGACTGTGGATAGGATAACTATTCAATTTATACTGTAGAAAGTGAGACAATATTACTTTCATCTTTTATTTCCTATACTGCCTTTCTAGATTAACTGTAAAATCAATCCCAAAGCATGTTTCTGATATTTTTATAATTCCAATTTCAGCTATACCTTAATGCATCAGTCTCCATACATTTATGGTAGCTCTGGCAAGTGCAGATGTGCTCTTATCCCATATTAAAGATGAAAGCCATCATACTAAGAGACCAAGAAATATGTGTGGCACAGAGCAGTGCTGTGTGGACGTAAATGGGCCAGCTTGTCTGGCACAGTGCCTCATGCTCATGTGGCCTGGGCTCATTCACCAGGCCCTGGTCACTGAATGGGCAGCATCTTCGAAAATAGGACTGTATCGTATCATACATGGCATGTCACTGTGGACTCAAAAGATTGTACAATGCTGAGCGGAACTTCTTCATTTTTAGTTTATTTGAATCTTACATTTAATCTTATATGAGAAAGAAAATAATTAGCTTGAGTAATTTTTGATCCAATTAATCTATTCTGAAGTGGCAAATATTGTACCTGGAAACCAATCGATTTTGAAATGTTTCCTTTGAGATGCATTTTCCTATTAATTGTTGAGGCGATTAATTTTCTTACAGACACTTGCAGATCTTTCTGTGTAAAGTAGTTAAGGCAAGGAAAGCAAAAGGCACAGAAAAAAAACAAAAGAGCATAACAAAATGTTAAGATTATCACAGATTTAAGAATAAAGCACAACAATATATATGTATCTTATATATTTGACAACATCTATAATGGAAACTTTCAAAAGTTTCAGAAGTTAGGACATCTTAGAATTAATCTCATATGCATATTCATTAAAAAACAGTTTTACTTGCATGAACACATGGTATTTTTTCCATAGGGTTTTGGACAGAGGAGAATTTGGCAGACAAACTCTCGCAAGTCTCTATATGATGTGTTTTTGAAAATAATGTCTTTTTTTTTTTTTTTAATTTTTTTCCTTGAGACTTAGTTTGGAAATATATGGGCAGAATTTTAAAGGGAAAAGCAAATGCAGTTTTGCGATTTGGATACAAAATCCAAAGTTTATCCAAATATCCAAAAAAATACTGTCTTGCCAGTTGAGTCCTCTCTGGAAAGCACAGAGCCAGTATAGTGTTCTTCTATTTTTAAAATGTTTATTTCCAATTCTAAACATATTCTAATATGAGAAAAACAATGCAGTTCTCCTAAACTCTACTGCACATGGCTAGATGGTTACAATTTTAATTTGAATTTCCCCAAAATTTCAAATCTAGACAGACCCCTGACATTTTTGTCAAGGTTGTCAGCTACTGCACGGACAACTGTACAATGAACCATTTTGAATGGTCTTAATTATTCTTGTAGCTATCAAAACCGCAAGTAATACATTTCCATACTCTCACTGATATCTGTATTTTATGTTAGAGATACTTAAACACACTCAGTGCATACACGCTGTTTGTATGCAATTCCTTTTCCATCCATATAGGTTGAATAAGGTTTGATTTTATGCACATTCAATACCAACAACATGTGCCCTGTGACAGAGAGAGGGCGTGGGTGTATTCTACATTTGTTTTATATATTTCAGTGAGATAAACCCCTTATTTAGTCCCTAAGGGTCTCAAAGATAATTATAATGTCTTGATGAAAAATTACTATTTATTCAAAAATGAAGATTTTGTTCTCATGAATGATATGAAAATAAATCTTGTTTGCAGTGACTCTTAGCAGCAAATGATGAAGGTTGTAGCTATCTCTAGTGCATGCACAGTTTCAGAAATGTAGCCTTCTGATCAAGCCTTTGAGACAGTGGGCACCAGCAATTGTTTTGCAGAAGCAGTATTTTTGCTCTTTACTTCAGAATTCTGGTTTTGGCACTTTCATTATGCTTATGTAACTCTGCTAGTAAAATACCTCCTATTCAGGGGTTTAAAGGATTAATCTTGTTTATGAAAAGAAATGCTTCTGCTGCTGCTTGGATAAACTGCAAATAAGGATTTTACTCCACAATTGTAATCACAACTTGTAAACTTACTGAGAGCAGTCCTAATGAGCACCTAATGATAATCCAGATGCAGGAACATAGCAATAAAGGAAGATTTAAGACATATAAGAATGCATGCTCATCAGACAGGTGAAAGCAGCTGTTACGTAGGAGAATTATTTGCTGGCAAGCATGATCCTGTGTAGGTCTGCTGGCCAGCTGAGGTGGAAGATGGCGCTCTGGCCCCCCTTTCACTTGAGAGACTGAGTATTAATTTTTCCATAACAAAAATATACAAGAAATGGAACTTTTGAAAGTGGAGAGGAAAGACTTGTGCTAGGGCCAGAGTAAAGAAAGCAAGTATTTAGATGGAGACTAAGAGAAAAAGCAGTATGTGTATTATGAAGATCCTTACAGTGAAACACATGAATTGTACTGCTTGATTTGCAACCGTAACATTCTTTTAATGTGTGTGGTTTTTTTTGAAGTGTTCGTTTTTCTGTGTTGTCAGTTAGATTAGTCTGTACGTCATACTAAAAATTCTGGTAGTAACAGTTATTAAAATACTGTACTGATGGACATTACTAATGTGCCGCTTGGTCAGGTTCCCTAGTTCTGTAGCATTGGAGCTATGGATGAGTGGGAAGAGCCTTTCCCACTCTTTAGGAGTCTTGCTTTTAGCTGGGGTGTCAAAGAGAGGGATTCCTGGGAACTTACCAGGGATGTGGATGTTCACTCACCTGTGTAGGAGCAGGGCAGGAATTGTATGCATTTGAGCTGTCGTTTGGTTCTCTCTTTCTGTATTTACCTTTTCTGTAGAGCTGAATCACAGGTGGGGTGTTATCAGGGCAAATATATACTGGGTGCTAACAAAGCATTGCCAGAACACTGCCAAAGAGTGAAATTGGGAAGTAGATTAGCGGGAAGGAGGGAAACGCTGCTTTCCTGACAGTGCAGGAGAGAGTTAATGATGGTGCTGGTGTAAGGTTCAGTACCACAGCATGCATGAACCTCATGGCCAGGCTGAGAGACACACTCATCTTCCATTGAAAAGTAGATAGACTGTTAAGACCTGCCTGCTGTCTTCCTCTAAAATCAGCGCAATTACCAGCTACACTGTGGAGTGCTGTAGGGAAGGTTAACCAGAGCCATTTTAAACAGTCATCTCTCAAGGAAAAAGCAGTCTGAAGATTGTTGTTTAAATATCCAGCTGTGAGGAAATGTTCCTAAATACCTTTTTTTTTTTTCATGGCAAGTTCTAAGTTACTCAGATTCTATGTTTTTAAGAAGCTAAAATCTGTACTTAAACCTATCAGAAAAGTAGCATTTTTGGTCTGTGAGTGTGCAGAACTCTCCTGTTCTAAAATTAGAAAGTCAATTTTACTGTTAAGCCAGAGGAACAAGAAGCTCTACATGCCCTCTGAAATTAGCAATGAAACAAGCTGTATTGAACTCATCTATAGCTTTACACCTTCAGGGCAGTGGCTGGAACCAAGATAGACAATGTTTCTCCAGGCTGTCGCAGTTATTTTACGAGAGGAAAAAGAGGAGGGGAAGGAGCGAATTGCTTTGGTCTGATCTCCAAATGAAATAACCAGCTGAACTTTTAAAATCGTCCCAAACATTAAAGGAAACTTCAGAAAGTCTACTATGTCAAGGTCTAATTTATTCTTCTGAATATCTCTTTCCTAATGGTGACAAAACTAAGATATTAAAGCTAACAGAGTCATGTGCTCTGTTAAAAGGTGCTGTTACTTTAGAGGAAGGTGTTACTGAAGAAAAGGAATGCAGAGGGAGGTCTTTCATGCAGTAGAGACCTAGAAAAAGGAATTAAGAAAATACTTTAATGCTTTTGACTTTTTATGGACAGTATTTGGGAAGGATTTAATATTATGATAGGTATGTAAAAATCTGTATCTTTTTGTTGTACCAGAAGCAAGTGTCATTGCAAAGGCTTGCTCAGAGAGGTATTAAGCAGATATGAAGGCAGTGACCATAAGCAGCTTGAACTCCCATAGTCTTTGACAAAACTTGAGACTAGAAATGTGAGGATTTGGAAAACCCTAGAAACTTTCAGGGAAAAAATGTGGTGTGGGTACAAAGAAATGTACTCAATGTTTGCTGCTTTTTTCTCCCAAAAAAACTGAGTAAAAAATTGGAAAGAAATTAGTACAGCTGCCTATCAAGCCTTAAGAATGATTTCTATGACTAACGAAAAATACAAATTATTATATATATTTATGCATTATTAGGCAATTGCAGTTTCAACATATTGTAGATTAAATTCACCTTAAATTTGTGCTGTGCTAACCATATCTCAGTGAATGTGCATAAAGATGTCAAGTTAACTTTTCAGGCATTTTTCTTCCTAAAATGAGATTTTTTTCTGTAGCTACATTAGGTCCTAATTTACATACTGTTTCTGAATTCTATGGATATTATTTTCTTCTTTGTTTACACACCAACAATATTCATGCTTTCTATTTTTAACATAATATTCCTGTTATTTTACAGAGATGTCAACAGCCAAATATATATATATATTCAAGTACCTTAGCATGCTGTGCAGATCCATTGCTAATAATAGGTGTATCTGATATTTTTTAACCAGGAAAGAATTTATACTTATTTATGTCATAAATAGAGTTAGCAGTTAACACTTTACATGTGCTAACTCAGTAATACATTTGTCATTTTTAATGAAGTAAAGCAAGTAACTATAGCTAGGTGAATTTTTCATGAATTTCATTTTTTTTCTTGGGGGGAAAAAGGAGGATTTTAGCCAGATTTGCCGACGAAATGAGTCTTATGCTATCATGATGCCTGTGCATTTGTGTTTTAAATTTGACAGCAGCATAGCTGACTCAAAGATAGTTATATTCTTATATGTTTCATGAAAATAGGCAGACAGCAGATGAAAAAGATGTTAGGGTCCCCAGACAGCTGAATTCTTATCAATAGCTAATTATGGAAAAATCTTCAGTAAGAGCTTGTACTCTCTTGGACATGAGAGTCAATCAGCCATGAGACAGAGCTCTGTAGGATATTAGCTTTTACTTGCTCCATCCTCATGAAACTTTTTTTTTTATTTTCATGCTTGCATTATTTCCGGAAAATCTTGCCTCCATAATGCAGGCCTGGCTTCAGTGCACAGCAGTTGTCAGCGTGGTGTTGTAGTGTTGAAAGAGCCCTTTGTCAAAAAGAAGGTAGGCTGGATTCGGAGTTCAGTAAAGGTTCCATTTTAATGTATCCTAAAAGGGGGAAGGGGGATTATTAGACTGAAACCCAGTACATACCCAACCAAATAGTTAATTGTGTGAAGCTAGAAAACGGTAGCTGGGCTCTTGGGTGGAAACCACAGAGTAGCTTTTGCATTTCTGTGAGTGTAGGCTATAACCTATAATAATAGTAATTATTTTTTACTGCATTTCTGTTTTAAATCAAGTGTCCCCACATCTTCGAGGCGCTTTATCATCAGGATCCCTTCCTGAGCCGGGCAAGCTGTGCTGGAATGCAAATAGTTCTAGTGAAACCTGCAGTTGTGTTAGGTGTCTCACGCGCAGCTGGGAAAGCTGGAGACAAGGAGCCAAGCAGACAAATGGTCATGGAAGCAATGACCAGACTTGTGTGGGAGCTCAGGGAGCAACGTGCCCTCGGAGCTGCTGCAGTGTGCTATGCAGTGGGTCCAGAGATCCACCTTGTCACAGCAGGCTCCACACAGACACAGCCAACTGTAACCCCGCATCTGAGGAGCTGCGAGTCTTGGACAGCTGAGGCCCGTGTCCACAGGCCTGTGATGCCAGGCAGTGAGACACCCTGTTCAGGATGCAGAACTGGGAAAAAGCTAAAAACCACGGCTCTGGAAACCAGGTGTAAAAGTTCCCTTTCACTGGAACGTAATGGAGGCATTTCCATGGCTCTTGGCTTTCCTGTTCAGTGCCAGGACAGGTGTGTGTGGAGGGCTGTGTTCTCCACTAGAGCTGGGCTATGTTCTCCATGATTTGAGAACAGAGTGCCATAGTCTAGTGCTCCCAATTCCAGGGGTTGAGTCTACGTGGCTACTGAACAAGAAGCTACAGCTACATCTTCAGTACTGAGTGCAGCTGCTCTGTTTATCCTCTCTTCATTTTTCTACAAATTAGACTTAAAATAAGCACATCTCTCCTTATAGCACTGTCAAAGCTGAGAGCTGATAAAGCATGGTTCAATATAATCCAATTGTGAAAAAAACCTAAGCCTAGTCAAAGAATGTCCCTTCAAGGACAGTCATTGACCTTAGTTGAAATGGGCCAAAGCACAAGAGCTGAAGTCACTCTAGGGGCCCCTGGACGAAGGGGTTCAGGGCAGAGGAGTTGTACGAGGTTCGGAAAAGTGGTGTTAGTTACCAGTGCCTGCTACCCTGAGGCGAGGAAGTTTGTTGCTTACACTTAAAGCTAGGAAATTTGGTCCTCCCTCAGTGTCCCAGGAGGATGCAAAGTGCTGCTGACTCAGAGCATGGAAACAGGTGATGTATCTGGACTTTGAGAAGCCTGGGGTTGGTTAAATGCCTCTGGTATAACAGCTGTACGTGATCCTGCCTTTACAGCAAGGGAAAGAACTGGATAAAAGGCAGAAGGAACCCGTCGGAGGCCAGTATTTTCTGAATCTCACAGTTCCACCTATGCTGTGAGGCACCTAGCAGAGTTCACTTTGAAGAGCATTCAAACGTTAGCTGTGGCATGGAGGCACACCTTGTTACCTCCCTTTGACTCCAAAATCTAAACAGTAAATTTTCACAGAAGCAAATGTCTTAGTAGGGGAAAAAGGAAGTAAAATCTTCAAGATTAAAAAGTTCTGTCTCACCTTTCACATTATTGCTCAGAAGAATTAGTTTTGGAAGTTAGTAAAACACATGCATTCACTTCATACAGCTATTTCCCTCCCTAAACAAATTGCTTTTATTGTCAAAACCACAAATTTAGGCGTGGTGATCAATATCATCATTTTATGAGCTGTCTGTAAAGGGACTTGAAGATGCAGCCTTGCTTGATTGTCTAGGAATAAAGATTGATCAGCCCTGTTCCTTCTTCTGTATAGATCCTCGGTTGATTCACATACAGTATACAAAGCAAAACACTATCACCTCATCCCTCTTCAAAATCACATAGTCAATAGCTTTTGCTTGGTGCATTTCTGCAAACACTTGAGAATACAACCCCAATTAATAAGTTAAGAAGGGCAGAGAGGAGGAACGTGTTTTGGTGTCAGGGTCATTCCCTGATCGGAAAAAATGTGATTTTAATTCCAAACTTTTCTTGGTTCATTTCACAAAAGGTATTGAGCTGAAACCGTTAGTTTTTACTCTTTCATGTTTTCTTTTATTGTTTTTAAATGAAGACAAGAAAAACAAGAATGCAAGATGATTACAAAAGATTGTTGGCCCACAGCAGCTGTTGAATATTGTGAGGCATTTTGGGACGGTCAGCGTCATATGCTGTTCCCATTGCATCAGTCAGAGAGGGCAGGTTGTTTTGAGGGAAAATGAAGTCCTTGTATATACAACTGTCAGAGATTTGCTGAACATATTGTTTCCAATGGAAAAAAAGGGGGCTGGGCTATTTTTATTGTATATGTTACCAAATATAAGTAATTAGGTATTTATAACACAGACGACATAACATGCTTGTGCATGATGCAGGTTGCACGCTGTCCACAACTTAGAGCTTAAGTAAACTAAGATATTATGTGTCTCAATTGCAGATTGGTAGTTGGGGGGGCGGGGGGGAGTAAGGTAATCTTCCCATTATTTGTCTGCCTTATTTATTAAAATTATGAGCTCTTCTAGACACAGATATCTTACACTGTGACACTTGGATCTTGTATAGTAATTGATTGATAGTCTCTGTAGGTGCTACTCTTATCCAGAGAAGAGCACTGCTCGTTTTTGGGTGGGACAGTATACATGAATGTTTAGGTTAGGTAGCTAAATAATAATATGAGGAAAATCAGAATGTTTAGGAAAGAAAATGACAGATCAGATGTATAGGAATAGTGCAGCAGGTTGTAGAACAAGACATACTAGCTAAGGGTACAGGAAAGGGACTGGGACTCAGACAGTGAGCTTGGCTCTGCCATGAGCGTGTGGTGTCACAGCACAGAGGGTACTGAGAGCACAAAGAGGCAGTGGCTATGGCACTGCCAGCAGCAGCAGGAAGCTAGCAGCGTCATGCTATCATCATGCCTGGTGTGACCTTAGATAAGTGATGACACATTCAGGGCTTATTTTTTTCACATGTGAGAGTGGGGACAGTAATACTGTCTAGCTCATAAGGCTGGGATGATAATATTAAGCATTACATGCTTAGTGTATTTAAAGGCTTTTGAAAACTTTGGATAGAAGGTGTATAAAAACCAAATATAGAGATATAGTGGACATTCTGAAGCAAGCCTAACAGTCCTGCACTCAACTATTGGTTTTCACTGAATCTTTCCTTAGGTACGTTAACTTCTCTTTATAGTCTATCAGGAGACACTGTATTTAAGCTCTCCCTGTTCAAGGTTCACTGACCTATAATCCTACTGAAATGGAGTGGAAAGCCCATGAAAATTTCACTGCATTTGCACTCAAGTGGCATACGGCCATGCTGTTAATTAAAAAAATAAAAAATAAAAAAAAGTGATAGCCCTCCAGTCTCCATGGAGACTAAGCATACTGAAAGGGGTGGGAGCATAAAATATTTTCAATCTTAGGCTGAAATACAGAGATCAAAAGTTTTTCTGTTTAAAATGCTGTGCAGATGTCAACATGCCAAGTAGAATGATACGACATTTTGTACAAAGACTTTGCAAAATGATTTAGATGTGATATTAAGAGAACATTTCCTGCACCATTTTTAATGGGTTACTGGAATAGATCTTAAGGTATATTCTCTGTGCTTTTGTCAAATTTCTACCAGAAAGCATAACCCCAAAACAATAATATTCATCCTGGCAAGATGGAATTCTTGTTTTACAGGGTACTATTCAAATTCTTTTAGAGGATCATAAAAACTAAATAAAAGAAGATCCAGCAGAAATTGAGATGTTCCACATGATTAAGATGTCTGGCTGGCAATGAAGCCTATAAAATAAGCTTTCCCAAACACTTGCCTTAGGAAAGAAGAGTGAGAAAGAGAACTATATAAGAAGTATTCCCAAAAATGGAAAAGCAAACTCTTGGTTTTATTGATAGCTAGTAAACACTGGTTCAGTGTTGTTTTTTAGTCATTTGGAGAACGAGAAAGCATAGCAGTTGAAGCATTAAAAAAATCTGAAGCTGGAAAAAAAAAATCCATTACTGGTTAAATGCAAAACAGACAGCAGGAAAGAATATAGAAGTAGTATATTGTTGACATCCAATTCAGCATGTTTTGCATGTTATTGGCAAAAATGCATGCTAATGTGGGTTCTGGGATTGAAGAATCACTAATCTGACTTTTTCTGTCTCAGGTAATCACATCCTGTAACAATGTAACAGGACAGAACTGTGAAAGCATAGTTGCTTACTTTCCTTCTGGAAACTGGTCCTTCTGTAAAACTGCAGTACTTCAGAAACTTGGATTGTTATGGATTTGTGTTCTGTATTTTTTCATCCTCATGCCCTTCTGCAATGCTGCTAGTATTTATTGTATATCCCCTAATATCCACCTCCTTCCAGAATTCCCAGCTCCTCCCCACGTTCCCTCATTATGAGCCGAACAGGCAGGCAACATCTCTTGTACAATTGACACTGACACTGTCAGAATGGGACTGACAGACAATATGCCTCTGTAAGATTATTTCCATGGGAAATGCAGGTTAAAAATGAACAGAACCATCTGGTTGTTCTTGGTGCTTACAATTAGGATAGTTTATCTAGTCCTCAGTAGCTGATAGCTGGTTTCTTTGATATTTTACGTACATGGATCTGATGTTGATGCCAAAGATGTCTATGCCTTTAGTAAGCTAAGAGGGAAAGAAGAGAAGATTTGAGAGGAAGATGGCTGAGAGGTTCGTGCAGACAAGTCCTCCTGCTATTGATATGGCAGCACCCAGTGAGGATTTTGGAGTCCTCGTTTATTGGACAAACATAGTAGGAAGTTAGGTATAAAATATGATACTTTTTCTTGTTCTCTGGGGGTCTGATTCTGGATTTCTTGAACAAGGGTTCTGAGACTGAATCTTATCACTTTGTGATGGAGTTTTGCCAAAGATATAATCACAACAGGATTTCTATATTAGAGTATTTTTTTAGTATTATTCAGAAAACTAAAAAAGGCTCTTCCTACCATTATGGCATACCCGAACAAATACATCATTTGGGGAAGACTTGTAAGAAGAAGAAGAAGAAAAAACACACACAAAATGCAAATTACATATTTCATTCAGTGTTGCTGTCTACCTTGAAGCTAGTTTCCTCCATCAATAAACAACTGAACAGATGGAAAGGGTCTGAAACAAAGGGAAAGCAATACCAAACAAAAACAGTTAGTACTGTTATCCAGACAGAGTGTTTAAGTAATGGCGATCTCAATTTAGGCAAAAAAATGAAAGACTGGCTCACAGCATTTTTGAAGATGAATTATAAAAATATGACATTGTTGAATTTGGTTTTATGAAATATAGCAAACTTGAAACGAAAGAGAAGACATTTCTTAATATAGGTGCAGAGCTTATTTGCTGGCACTACCAAAAATTCAGATGGTTGTGATAGATGTTAATGTGTCTCAGCAGCCAGTGCAGCGTTTTTCCTGTCATGTTCTGTACGGGAAATCTCACTAATGGACTGCTTTGCCTTGCCTTGCCTGTTATTTTTGTTCCCTAGAGTCAAACTGACAGAGGATTCCCTGAGTTTCTTTATTTGCCTGGAATAATTTAGTAGCAAGCTTTTTTGCTTTTTTTTTTTTTTTAACCTTTCTGTTAAGGATCCTATTCTGTGTTTCTCTGGCCCTGTAATGGACTGGCATCGAAGCACAGCTTGAATTTAGGGGTCAAGTGTTTTAACGATCACTTTGGAAAGTAATCCTTTATTTTCCAGGGGCTGAAAGAGTACACCTACCTTTTTAGTATCTTTCTATTTCATAGGGTATTCATATTGGATCTGTTTATTCTTCCCTACTTTAAAGTCCCTTTAATAAAAACTAGACATGTAATTAATTTAATAACGGCAGCTGGGTCAAAGGAATTATTTCATGCCACCTCACAGTTAGTAGGAAGTAAGACATTTACTTTTGAATATATTGTGTGTGCAGGCATTTTCCACTTCAAAAAGAATAATTAGTGCTATTGTTAAATTAATTGGGTTTGTCTTTGCTCAACTTTACATCCCAGAATGGCTGAAGAAACAGAATAGTTAAAACTTTTTTTTTTTTTTTTTTACCTCAATCATCATTGTGAGTATAACAGTGGCTGCTCAGTTTTGGTGCACATACAGTCTTCGGATCAATCGTAGTCCAGTTGCTTTGATTTTTGTGATTAGCGTAATTTGAAAATGGAGACTGCACCTAGTATGCACCTGAAAAAGCATGTGGACTCAACTCCTCGTTTGACTTCAATCATACAGCCAATTTTTACTAAACTTAATTTATTCTTTCAGTTAAATGTTCATGCACGTTGGGTAGATTCAGATGGAATGTGCTCTGAAAGTTAAAAGCCCTAGGCAAACCTCAGCTAGTCTAATTTTTGTGTGTGAGATTTCAGAATAGGAAAAAGTTGTTTCCCCCCTCTCTGTCCCCCAAAGGAAAATGAAAAAAAACCCCCTTCTTTATTGATCAACACGCAGAGCTCTTCAAAAAGTACTCTGCTGTGTTCACTTGTAACATTTTTTTTTTTTGCCAAAGATTTAACTGGGTGTTCTAATTTCATTTAAAGGACAGTGTGAATAGCCTCTGGTACTTAATTTAGAATTTATAAAAATTCCTACTTCTCTTAGTTAAATCATAGTGAATGAAACATCTTTTATATGTAAGGGAAGTTGTGATTTCCACTCCATTTATAGCCATGTTTATTTAGAACATTCTATTTCATCTCCTCTTGGGGCAATATCTAAAATTCCTTGTCAGGTAATTACCTATACTAGATGCATCAGATTTAAACATTTGAACATTTTTTGGTCAGAGAATCAGCATTTAATGAATTAATCCGGCATACATCCTCATTGGGAGCTTGGTGCTTGTTTTCTGCTTATCCAAAATGGCAGAAGCTTTTGCAAGGACTTAATGCAAATGTTCTGCTGACATAGGCACTTAAGTTGTCATGTTCCTACACGCGTTGGAATCTCTTTAATGGCACTAACGGTATGTTCTTCGTGGCTTAGAGAGCTTGGTACTGAATGAGCCACAATAAAATGTCAATTTGTAACATGGTATGAAGAGCACGTTGACTTGTGTGATGCTGCCTATCCCTTGGCAGTAAGATGTTCACCCTCAGATCATCGTTCTTCTGGGGGTCACCAGTAGCAGTTCATTTGCCTTTGGGCTAGCAGAAGTCATACAGAAGGAACTAAACTGCTTCTCTGCCATGGAAAATTAGTAGATGGTGACTCAAGCAGTGGAGAAAAGCAGTACTCTTGAATTCAAGAGTTTTAAAACACAGCTATCCAGCTGCATTGCAGTTTAGGGGTTCTTTGGGGAGAGCGTGAAAAAGGAGGTAACAGTGGTGGTAGTGAGTTGCTACTACTTTTGTTGCTTGCAACAGTGAGAATAAGGTTTCATAAGTACTGAAATGCTTCACGTGTCTTTTTTTTTTCGTTTCTTTTCTTCCCACAGCTGGCTCGTTGAAACAAGTAGCTCTCTGTAGAACAGAAGTATAAACAAGTACATAACCCAGTGCTCTGACACATGCCAGGGGACAAGGAATCAACAAACCTGCGTTCCATGTTGAGTTCAACAAACTTTAGCTGCTACCACTGCAGAAAAGAGAGAAAAGTTACCACACAAATTAAACATCCACACAATAAAAGTGTGGGAGAGAGGACTAACCAGAACTACATTGCCAACATCGAAAAAGACAGGAGTGACCTCTGTTTTGGAAAGAGGCACCATTTCATTGCTCATACCTGAAGAGAAATTTTAAACTTGCTTTGACTGGTCCGTTATGTCCATATTGATTTTACAGTTTTCCTTACAATTAACAGATAAGGTGCTTTTCTACCTCCACTCAGCATGTTATTTATCCTTCCTAGAAAAGGGTTATTACATACTGTCTCTTTTCCAGGCAAAATCCAATACATTTTCTGATCTGTGCTGTAAAACTGGGCCAAACGGATAGTGCAGAGGAGTCATCTGTTATGATTCCTTCTTAGTGTCATGCAGGAAAAGAGTAGCTAGGAAGAATATGCCAAGGCTGAAAGATGTCATTTTCTTCTTTTAGCTCGACCTGAAAGAACACAGTCTCAAACAATAAAGTTTATTTTATGAAATTCACAAATTCTTTCTCTCTGCCCCTGTTTTTTTTGTTTTAAAGAAATGGGGAAAGCCTCACAAGGTGTTCTGTTTGTGAAATATTTTATGGGGCTTTGGATAGAAAAGCATATCACTTCAGTTAGCATTGGCACCATTTATTTTATTCAGTTGCAATTCATTAGTATGCACATACTTAGCCTCCTCTTGATTACTCTTGCTACAACATGAGAGGAGGTGGGAGATTAGTCAGTGTAACTAATATCCATCTTGTAGGCAATAGATAAAACTATGGTAAAGCTAAAGAAAGAAGAGTGAATGCCCTTCACAGAGCATCACAGACTGCTGTGGTTAGCCAAGAAGAGAGACCTCATTTTTCTTTAGAGGAAGTTTTAGGATAGTGGATTTTACGTAATTACTATACTGCTGTCTTCACATCTTGGCAATGTACCTGT
>VXAL01000197.1:119459-168231 GCA_013399475.1 Chauna torquata | reverse complement strand
TACCTTTGTAAGGCCAACCTACAGCACACATTATCCCTCTCCTTGCTCCCAATTCACTGGAGTATTTAAGCATAGTTTTAAATTTTACTGGCATCAGTAGGACTTGAACACTTGCTTCAAATTCACAATGATACTTTCTTGAAATATTTATTTAAAACTAATCTTTTGGATGAATGGATTTAAGAGCCTGTTTCAAGTTAAGATAGGGACAAATTGGAAAAAAAAAAGTATGAAATACAGGCAATGGAGTCATAGCAACAAGGACTTTATGTCAGGAGATACAGGTAAGGATCTTTAGGTGCAGTAAGTCATTGGGCATCCTTTGCTTAATAGGATAACACTAATTTACAGCAAAGGCTGGATTAAATATCAGTTAAGTCAATAGGCTCCCTTAGACTTACACGTTTTTGGTTGGACTGTTGCCAAGACTAGCACCATCAGGATAGGCGGCCTTGGAGCACTATGATAATATAGGGTCTTACAGTAAACATGACAAAGATTTTCTAAGGTGAGTAGTGATTCAGCTTGCGTCAAATCTGTAGGTCACAGCTTAGAAACTCAATATGTACCTGATTTTTAGAAATGCTTGAATATTATATTCTGGGGGAGAGTGGGAAAATTAAAAAATTTAGACATAGTGCCTCAATCAGGCATGTATATCATAAATTTCTTTTAAAATCTTAACCAAATGGAAATGAAATCTTTCTCCCTTTTTTTCCATGCTTTCTCCAGTTTTTCCTTTCACTGCTGTTCAACAGTGGTGGTAAATACCAGACAAAGAGAAGAAAATTTCTCCTTATTTATCATCTGGTTCCAGAGCGACCAATAGGAGATAAATCTGTCAGGTCTTAGACCTGACTGTTGTGGCAGACTTTCTCACTGAGGAAATAATACCTCTGGGATAATGGTAAGAAAGCGGATCAGTCAACTTCAAAGTTGTGAAGTGACAGCTTTCTCAGCTGTTCTCAGAGGTTACTGCTTGGCAGGTTACCTACAGCTGGTTTTGAATTAGTGGATGTAGGAGCCTTAAAAGTACAAACATAGAAGGAGGAAAAAAAAACCCTTGTCCACATTTATTGAAAAATGAGCAAGAGTTTGCATTGTGAAAGGTCACAAGCACTGGCTGAAATGCTTGACAGCAGTAGTTCTCAGACTGTGGAGATTAACATATTTTAGATTCAAACTGATAGTTAATGCTGCATTTAACATATTGGGGTATTTGCAGTATTTTAATAGTAAGCTCAATAACACAGGCATTTATTTCATAAAGAAAGTTTATGCCAGCCTGGTCTAACAGCCAAGTGAGCTGATTAAGGTTTGGCAGACCCTATTGACATTTCTAATAAAGAAATCACTACCACAGCATTTTTCCTGCTTAAAGCAACAAGAGCAAGAATGGTGAAGAAATAAAAACTTTAGAGAGAGAAACTGTTGACAGCAGCTTTTAATTTCGTACATTTAATCAGTAGTGTTCCGCTTTTGCCACCACTATAACATATAAAACAGTAATGCTGGTAACATATTCGTTACCCATCATTTACTTGAGTGCCCAGAAATTAGGAACGTGCAGAGGCTAACTTCTGCATAATGTTATAAGAAGAGGGTGGAGAGTCTACAGAGAGTACTATGCCTCTGTCACAATAAAATAATTCCATGGCAAATTTATTCTAGATCTTCTAATTGGCTTATTGACTTAGATTTTCTGGTCTTACTCATATTGCATGTTTCCCAGTGGGAGCCTCATAGTTTGGGTTGTCATGTGTTACTTGCTGTGTAAACCACTGCTCAGTGCGTATTGTGCAAACCCTAATCCATAGTGGCTGTACAAAAATAGTCCCTAACCTCGAAGCTTGCTGCTGAGCTCTGAAGGGCACCAGTATCAATCACAGTGGCTAAGCATAGGAATGGAAAGGCAAGATGAACAGTGAATAATCTAGAGATGAAAGGATACTTTATGTCCATAAGTATCTCTAAGTAAGTTAGACACTAGGGTCATTTAGTTAATCCTTATCATATTACAGTGAAAATTGGGTTATTAATTACACAATAATATTAATTCTGAACCCATTTGTAGCACTTTTCATCTCTGATTTTCCAACTATTTTATTAGTGTGAGAAAATGAAATCTCAGAGCTTTAACAATAAAACATACTTGTCCAGCATGTTTTGGTTTCATGCCATCATGATGCAAAACCGATTGCTTGCTTGATAGCTAAGAGAGCACATAGTGTACCAGAAGACTTGGGAGCGACTATCCAATGGATCAGGAAATGATATGCCACCGTGTGTTGTCTAAATAGCATAAACAAAGTGAATTATAAACAAACAAACAAACCAACCACTAACAGATGCAGTGTATGTAAGCAGATACTTTATCCATTTTAATTCCATTTTCAATAACTGGTTTTAAGTTACGGACATTCTTCAGTGTGATCATATTTAGAGGACCTAAAGTTTCAAATGGGCTCAGAAGCCATTTAATTTTAAGAGCTAAATCAGAATTCAGAGTTTTAAAAGATATTCCTATGCCTGTTTTTACTCTTACCTACTTTAGGGTAGCCATTTTTATGTTTATTTAGCTAATGAGGCCATCTCATGGTGACCACTTAGATTTTTAGAATCTGCTGCTTTTAGATTTTCTCTTCTATTATCCTTCAGATTTAAAATGAATTCTCAGGAATATTTCAAAGTCATATCCTTATCCTCCTTAAAGCTTCACCTTAAAAACTCTCCAAGCTCACCAGCAGATTATGTAGCTTGTGAGTCTGTCTAGACCTGTGCCTCTCATCCTACCCTGTATCAGTCCTGTGCTTCCCTAGATGTCTGTGTGCAGTCTTGCTCTGTTAATCACATTGCAGCCTCCTGGGGTCAGGAGCCATCTGTTGCGCTGTGTTTGCTACTGTACCTACTGTGCTCTGGTGTCTGTATCACGTTTTGCATGACCTCTGCTGAAAAAATGAGTAAGTATGTGCATGTCTAGTAGTGCAGAAATGAGTTAACCATGTCACTTGGACATCCTCCTGGGAGCATTTGTTGATGAGAAAAATTTGATGAGCAATATTCATCAGATGCTTTGCTCTGTTTCTGATCTTGCTGCAGTGAATGATGGTACTTGGTGTTAAATTTAGCTTTGGCTTTATTGTATTTATCCATCACTTATTAGGCCTTTATTTGCCTTAAAATAAGTAACATGGAAATGAAGGGCTGCAGAAGAAAGGCTAGGTTTGTAAACTATAGCAATATTTATTGTCCTGTCCCTCCCAAGTGTCTGTCTTCCCTCTGCTCTAAAGCTGTGTAGGGACCAAGAAAATGAGGAAAAGAGTGTATGAATTCTCCAAAAGTCCGTATCACACGTGATACTTATTACTTTCCAAGCCAACCCTTGGCTGCCTCTTTTGCTGCTGTGTATTTATGATCAAAGAGTACTTCAATCGTTTCTAGATAACTTCATAATAAAGTTGTACTGTCCAAATATTCTGTGTAGTGCACAAAGATTTATGTACCTCAGATGTGCATGCTGCAGACAGGCAGAAGTAACCTTGAAAATCTTCCCATTAAAAGATATGCCTTTTGGCAAATACATGTGTCAATAAACCTTAAAGAACTGGCAGATCTTATATGTGAAGTTCTTTCCGTCTGCAGGTAGACCAGTTTTCTGTGCTAGTGACCTCTTCCTTTCGATGAACTTCTGTATGTGTGCTACGTGACAGCTTACGTGAAAAAGTGATGCTTCAATGTGCATGGTTTAGCACCCTGTAACACATCTTCTAGCTTGGAAATTGAGTTGTGTACAAAAGATGCAAAAATCAAATCTAAAAATATATCCAAGTGTCAGACTAAATTAAAATTCATGCTTCGTTAAATGAGTGCAGTACAAATAAGAGGTCTTGGTAGAAGCAGAGCTGCTTCTCCTGGTTAGCATTTTAGAAAACTGAGACTCTGGAGCCTCAAATCTCTTTACAAATGCCTATAGTATTGGGTTCATGGTATTGAACAGTATGGTTAGCTCTTATAGTGTTTCAGTATAATACCTAGTTTGCCGGAATACCTGTTTTTGCTCTTAGAGCAGTCATTATTGCATATTTTCAAATTGAATTTAGGCTTTATACATTCCCTTTGTTCTGGATCTTCCATTTCCTTCCTATGAGTTAAAATACACGCCAGATGCTGTAACACACCTGTGATTTGCACCGTTAGTCTCACATGATATATAAAGTACAACTTTGGTGAGCTGGTGTGTGTGTAAGGTGAACATACACAGTATATGTAGCTTCTGTGACTGGTTAGATTCAATGTAGGTGTAGTGGCTTGCACATGTATGTCTGTGCTGTTTTTTTCCTGCCCTTTCAAGTTTAGTGCTCAGCCATATTTTAAAGAGGGATTTCAGAGAAACATTTTTTTGGTATCAAATCCTGAAAGCTTTCTGTTTGGACTAGGATTCTTTGCCATGGTCCCAGCACGTTCCTGAGCCCTGGTGCAGAAGTGCTGTATATGAATGTTCTGCATTGTCAGTTTTGTGCTGTTTCAGCAGAGCAGATTTCAGGAGATCTGAGTACATTTCCAAGCTGAGGGCCATACCTTCCTTCAAAGCATAAAATTCAGCTGATTTTGAAATGCATTTTGAAATGGGCAAGTTAACTTTTGACACAGAAGCATAGATTTCTTTCCTTTCCTTTGAGCTTGTGTTTTTACATTTCCTTGGCTTCTGAAGTTTTACAGATTTTGGCAAATGAGTGTGATGATAGAAAGAAATAAACTTCATTGAGAGAGTCAAAGATGAACCAAAAACGAGTACAAAATACGTCACCAAAGGAAAAGGTGAAGGGAGCATTCTGGCGATGACATGAGACATCTCTACCAGATAACACAGGAAGAGATTTCAATCTCACAAAGGAATTGTAAGGTATTTCCATCCCTTTCTCTGCCACTCATTAATGTTCACAACCCTGAACAAAAGGCCACTGGTGTCTTTCCTTAAACACAGAGGACTTTGGATAAAACCTGAAATGTACTTTAACTGGAAAACAAGCTCCAGCTCAGCACAGGAGATGAAATGGGCTTTCTGCTAGTTGTTGATAGCTCTCTGATTGCCCAGCACATATATGAGCCATGCTGTGGGCTTGAACAGACTTTGTGACTTTCTTTATCTGTTTATGCCATTTGAGCTATGCCAACTGCTGGGCTGTGGTATAGGCGTTCTCTGTAAGGGAAGTTGCAGGGAGTAATCATACAGTGATTCTCTGTAATAATTAACTGACTCAGAATATTGACTGTAAAATGTAGAAAAAGTCAAGGAAAGCATCTCCTCAGTGGTGAAAGGATATTTTACCACTCAGGGTGAGGAGATAATGTCCGTTGGTGCACTCTGAAGGCTGGATAGGTTTCCTATCTGAGAACATCTGTGATAACTTATTTTATTGCCTCGGTGAATTCCAAAATGCATTGTTACTGCACTTTGTGAAATTTTGCAACTGTCTGAGGCTAGGAGGAGTTTTCCATGGAAAATGATGTTCTTCTTGCTTTATTCTAATTAGTATTTTAGTGGTAAGTGAGAAATTTGCTGATTTAATGAAACTCTCTAAACCAAGGCAGCAAACTTCAGAGTAATTTATTTCTTGACATATATATTGCAGTGATTTTGAACACTTTTTGTAGCAGTTTGCAATCCTTTTCTGCAGAGCAAAATATTAACCTTAAACAGTGGAATTTCACAAAGTCATCATTGGTTTACACACTTTACAGTTATTTGTTATTTTTGCAACCTTATTTGTGAATTCTTACTACTTGGCTTCATGCAGGCATGGACATTTTATATGCTGTGCTGAAGTATTTGTGTGGATTGTTTTAAGAATGTGCTTTTAACCAGTTTAAGGTTTGTTTTTTTTTTCCTTAATTTTAAATAGTTATGATTATTGAGGAACATCTTTCTGCATGTGAATACATTTCATGAACAAGTGAAGATAAAACTTGGCTTTTAGTAACTAGTAACAACCCAATATCAATCTCTCATAGTTTATCCATTCCTAGACCACTGTAGTATTTTTTCTTAACATTTAATTTTCTAATACATCAATCTAAACAGGAAAGCAAATGGAAGTACTTTGTTGAGAGGTTGATCTAGAGCCTGAGAAAGCCAACAGACCTCATAGTGAATATATTCCAACTGCCAATACTGTTCGTAGTAATTCTGTACTCAGAAGTTAACCGTGAAACTCCAGGCATCTCCACCAAAGCCATCTGGAAAATAATCTACTCTCCTGCATTACCATCAAACTCAGCTACATAGTCTTTACCTGAAAACATTTAATAGTTGTCCCTGAACACTGTTGATTCCTATCCTTGGTAAGTGTAAGTGAGAGTTAGGTGAGGAGACTACATTTGTAAATACCTATGGGCCTCTGTGTGCAACTTCAGCTGCTTTGAATAACCGTCTGCGCTAATATGTCCTTTCCCGCTCACCACTTGGACCTTGATTCTGATAAAGAAAGTATTAATATTTGAAATATATAAAAGAAGTTGTAAAATGTAGTTTGCCATGAACATAAATTCCCATTGTCTTCACTAGAAATTCAAATACTTGTGCTCAGCCATCTGCTTTGGCTCTCTCTCTCCTGATATTCCTTTATTGTTTCTTGCTGGACTTTACTTTTGTGTCTCGGTGTGTAGATGGAAACATTTTTTATCATAAATATAAATCCCTTAAAAGATAAGGAGCTCGAAAGTGCTCTTTATTAATTCCAAAGAAGATTGAAACCACAGAGCAAGTAAAGAAGTGCATGAGGGCATTTTACACATCATCATAGCAGTAACAGTGATGCTAAAGAATAGATGACCAGGACACATGGAAAATATTCCTTGTTCAGGCACAACATTGAGTTTTAAAGAGTCTCAAAAAGTGAATGTGAATTTCTGTTAAGCAGTGAGTCTCCCATACTGGAGTTTTCTTCTTCCTATGTTCAGGCTGGTACTTATTATCAGACCATCTCAGCACCACATTATGTTTCACGTGGTTATCACTGTAACTCCTTTGTCAGGTAGAGAAGTACAAATAGGGAGATGGGACCCAGAAAGACTCCATGATTTGTCCACTGTCACAGGAAATCTGAGATTTATTGATTCAGTAGCAGAATGATGCGCGACTTAAAGCAGAACCCAAAGGTTACTGATTTACAGATTCCAAATTTAATGTCTCTTTTAAAAACAATTCTGATGGAAAATTGGAGTTACTAGTTCCATTTAAAGGGTGAAAATTGTTTTTGAAGTGCAAGATAGTGGACCACAGCATAGATAGAGAGATCTAATGAATAATGCAATCGATGTATTTGGCCAATTATCTTTTGAAAGTTGTGGACAAGAAATTAAGCATGTGATTTTAAAATGATTTTAAGTCCCACATTCCAGAAAAAAAAATAATACATTTTTAGTGCCTTCATAATGGTGATGGCCACAGCAGAAACTAGTAAAAAGAAATCTTAGGGTATCATAGATTTGTATGTCTCATTAGTCTTCGTCTTATATGTCCAATTTATCTCATTTTTCCATGATCCTTAATGGACTGTCATAAGTTGGAAAACAGGAGGCATAGTTCCCTCTAGTGTACAGCTGGTGCAGAGTTAAGAGCTGTAGACTGCTTTGCAGACTTCCTGCTCATTTTTTGTGAAAAATATGATTATGTGGTACTCATTACATTTTCTAAAAGTTGGCTTCAGCATCATATCCTCTCAATAAATCAGCTGGTAGGAACCTTCTCGGGTGATGCGCTCGCTATTTCTACCATGATGTTTTTTACTGCCTATGAGGATAATTTTTCTCCAGTCTACTTTCGTTGGCTCTTATGAGTTTGGAAGAGATTTTTCAATACTTCCTTTCTTTCTCCCCTGTAATTGCAGTGTAATTGATGCGGGGCACCTTTTAATTTGCCTTTAGATTCTGGTAAAGAGTGTATATATGACACGCTATTATTTCAGTATAGCTAAGACTTGTAGTAATCCCTGGCACAAAACATTTCACATTCTGATCTGGTAACGAGGATGCAGCATTGGATCTGAATGCCTCCAAACCTGTAGTGTGTTCCCCTTACTTTGCGGCGTTCATCTACCCCAGGAAATAAGAAACATTATTGTTCTTTTAGAAAAGAGACTTGGATATGTATTTTTATGGTGGGAGGCCTTCAGCAGCATTGTAGTCTCAAGGAATTCCCACTTCTTGCCCAGCTGCTTGCACTCATGCTGTGCTGGGGCCAGCCTCTCTCTGTCCACTCCCATGTCATGGACATGTGCTGAGAGCCCCGACAGTGAACTGATCCGTGTTAAAAATAGCCCATTTTTGGCAACCTCTTTCTTACTCAGAGTAGCAACTTGTATCATGAACCTGTGACTGGAGGCTCAGAGAAGCAGAAAGATTTTGCCCACAGGGAGCCAGGGTATGCTAGGTCTGGCTGTGAGATTGACCTAAATTTCCTCCCACTGCTTCTTGTTCACAGGCTGCAATTCTGGTCCTTTCAAGATGGCTGGCACAACTCTCTGGGGCCACTCTGTGAAGAGACTCACAAAGAATCACGTTAAAAATAATTCCTCAGAAAAGGGTACTAGCAGTGATCATTTCAGTGAAGGTTTAAAAGATGGCCCCAACAACAGCGTCTCTTGAAACATCACCTTGAGACAAGGCAGGGAATTGCATTTAGGTCTCCCCAGTCCTAGTCTACCACACAGTCAACAATCAATGCCTTATCTCCTCTTTGAGATAGTGTCAGACATTGCCCTGTTTTGTACGTAGAAATAGTGAGATGCAGAAGGCCCACTAATTGCTGTCTGTAGTCATGCAAGTCTTTGTTGACTTCGTTAGGCTCAGCCTAGCTTCAGTGCGGTAATGCTATTAGGCTTGTTGTTACGCACAGCTCCGACATAAAAATGTGCTTAATCAGAAGCATGCATTTTTCTAAGTGTAGTTTGACTTAAGCATGTAATTTTAAACTACTTTTGTGGATTAATACCATCTTAAGTTAAAAACATTTACATTGCTTAAATACTTGCTTAAAATCTTTACTGGCTTTTCCGCATAATGAATGGGAGAGAATTTAACAGCAGATAATTTGTGGAAGGGGATGTAGGAGGTCCGTGGCAGAACCTGGAGCAGAACCCATTTCTGCTGACTCTTATTCCCCTGCTTAGACACACTTTCCCCTTCCTTCTGGAGGCAAAGCAAGCCTGGCACCTCATCACTGCAGAGCGCTTCCGCTTCACTGGCACAGGAACAAATCTAAGTAGTGAAGAGTTGACCTCCTTGCAGAGATTGTTTGTGATGAAACTTTTTTTATACAGCAACAACAACAACAATTGGCATGAACGTGTAGGCACTTATGCAATGCTTTGCTCTACCAGGTACTGAAGTCTTGCTGGGATGCAGCAACTTCTCCTCCGTATTTGCTGCTTTCTTTTTTGTTTTTTTCTTTTCAGTTTCTGGTCTGAATTGATCCTGGACATTAGCACCTGAGGCCCACTTTTACTGCAAGAGTTTGCTTCTCTCTCTGTGTGTGACATAGACATAAGTTATGCAGACTGCTTTGTCCCACGTGGCTTAAAACAGTTCCCAAAATGAAATCACTGTGTTAAAAAAAAATTTTTTTTGAAAGCTTAACTGTACATATGTAAAAGTTTTGCTTGTATAAAATGTCATAAAAATCAAGTCTCATATGACATTACCATGCTAAGAAAAGAGTGGTTTCTGATGTAAATTTGGCATTTCTTGGATGTTGTTCCTAAGTAGAGTAAAAACCAAAACCAAACAAACAAACAAAATGACATTAATAACAACAACAAAAACTTCCACAAAGAAAATCAAAACCCCTGTGTACTTTACTGAGGGGAAATACTGTAAATTAAAAATACCTCTGCAAGTCTGAGGCTCATGGCTGGCAACAACGTTTTTGTGGCTCAGGACAAAGAACGGACCTCAGGTTGCAATTGTTTGTGTTAATATTCCACATTGTAGTACATATTAATGTGAGATTGCATTTTGGACACAAAAAATGAGAATGCAATGAAGAGGGATGAGTCATTTACTAATTTATTGCTCAATGACTGCAGCCTGTGCTACTTTGACAGAGCGTACGCATGCTGCTGGGCGAGCTGCTCTTCTAACTGTGCCCTGATGATAAGTAAACGCTGCAAAAGCCCAGCTATGAAGATGGATTCACTGAGGGATTGTAAAAATGTCGTGTTACCAACTTCCATCCCGGATTTCTACTGTCCATTTCAGTCTCTGAGCGATTGTTTCATATTTCATTCTGTGAGTAGCTGAGAGCGTTGTCTCTTTTGGGGATATATTCCTCAACAGTTAAGCGCTGAGAATGTTCCCTCCGGGTAGTCTCAGCAGTCTGTTTGGGAGCATCACTTTGCTTCCTTGCAGGGATATAGGAAAGAAAATAGTTGCACAGCAGGAAACGTGCCACATGTGGTGGTGTTATTTCAGAAGAGGCTTCAGGAAGATTGATTTAGAGCTTCACCCTCAAGGTGAAAGTAATTCTTCTTATAAAGTAAGGACAACTCCATAATAGGATTGCTAACAAAAAAAATCTGCATTCCTTCTGTGTGCATGGATGTGCTCATGCTGCTTAATTGTCATTCAAAATTGAACTTGCCCTGTTCACATTCTGTCACATGTTTATTAACTTGCATTATTAAAGAGACAGGGCAGACAAAAGATTAGTGCCTCATCTATTTACAAGCAAACCATCTGCAGGCTGGCATACATGCTGTGGGTCTTCCAGGAAGGGATCATGTGTTGAAACAATATCGACACTTACAGAAGCTTCGTATGGCAAATATCACACCTGAGTTTTCAGGATATGGCAAAAATCATCCCAGTGTGGAGTATGTTATGGGGCATTTATGTGCCTAAAGGTTACTTTGGTCTTTGCTTTCACGTGAATTCTTTATCATTCTTCAAACTATTAGATTTTAAATTATAGTACTTGACAGTGCATCTGCTTTTCTTCCTATAAGTAAATAAACAAAATTGCCTTACTTTCAGGAACTTTTACCTTGATTTTAGTCCCCTGAAAATGCTTGGAAAGTAGTAATANAAAAAAAAAACAAACCACCAACCACCTACAACAGAAAAAAACACCACATCTGCTGTTCTTAAAATTATTAAGTTTTGAAGCCCAGCCATGTCAGCGGCATGTACCAGGACTGCTTCACAGAAGGGCTGACGGTACTGCTTCATGACTTTTTTGTCTGTGGAAAGGTTTCTGGTTGCTCTCTGTGCTTGATAGGTAGAAGTGGCAGTATACACTGCAGGGTTCAGAGGGGCTGGTTTCGTCCAACAAACCAGAACATATGTGGCTCCTGCTGAGTATTCATTGGTGTGACAAGGAGCAATGTGTATATATCCATGCATCACTGAGGTTCAGTACCTATGACTACCTGGCGTGGAACTTGCAAGAACCCTTTGCAAACACCTGAATAGTTTACTGAATGTGCACAAACCAAGCAAAGGTAATGTCACCTAAGTGTGTCATGTGCCGATACTTTCCTGGTTGCTATTTAGTTTATATAATTTACAGTGATGTTTCATGTTGTGCTAGTAATAAAAAAACTATGCATTTTATAAAAAATAAGTGAATTTTAACAGACTGAGACTTCAGCTCAGTGTTTGACATATGCTGAGAGGCCAAGACATCAGGCACATTAAGAGGTTTACACAGGGTACTGTTTAGCACAGTGTAGTTCAGAAAAGTTTCACTGTTAGTAAAATCTGAAGATTACACATTGTTTTTGTGAAGTCAGTGACAATTTACCACCACAAATTATTGAAAGTGATAATTCAGTGGAGTAATTTATCGGCAGTGTGCTCTTGTGTTCAGGGAGGGAAAGTGTAGCTCTCATGTTGTTTAGCTACTGGCACAAAATGACTAGCAATTGTCAGAAAGCATTTATTTTTCTCTCTTTTGACATTTCCTCCAAGCAACATGTAGTATATACATTTCCTATAAAATATAAGGCTTTTTTCCCCCCCCCCCCTTTCCTACTCCAATTCTTTGTGAGGCAGCAACAAAATATTGAGTACAGGGAAAAGCACACACAAGCATGTAGCAGGCGTATGATCCTCAAGGCCTCCGGGGGTATTCCTTCTGTGAACCCACAAGCTACAGTGTTTGAAAGGCATTCAGATTTAACTCATTCATCTGTTCTTACCAGCAGCTCTGAAGGGGATTAAAGAGCCTCCAACAGTTTTGCAATAGCTCTTGAGAAGCTAAGAGTACACAAATATAACATCTTGAAACTGAAGCAAATAGCATCTCTTATATCTGAATGGTTTCAAATCTCTCTTTTAAAAATGGTGTAATTTGCAAGAGAAAACAGAAAAGCAAAGGCAAGTGTTAATAAATTCCACAGTATTTTGTAGCGTGAAATTATATCAAAAAGTGAAGTCAAAGATGTGTGCGTGTGTTCATGTATGTGTGTATGTAAGCCATACATTCTTTGAATTGAGCACGCAACTGGTGCCTTCAGAAGCTGGATAACTGGAAGATGAGTCTTCACCTTAAGGTCATCATTTAAAATCGATTCCAAGTATCATTATTCTTTTTTTCTGAGGTACCAATAATATATTAGGTGCTTTTAAAATATTCTTAACTATGCAGACCTAACAGATTGAAATCTAGACAGACAACTGATTAGGGTTTAGTAGGAAAGGAGAGGATTGGTACAGAATTTATATATACAAGGTGATTCATTTTGTTGTTTCACAGCATGGCAGAACAGTCTCTGGAAAAGACTTTGCTGAAGACACAATAGGTCAGTATACATTAGAGCTCTATGATGAGCATGCATTGTGGTTTAGCTACCCAGCCCCCATAATAGAAATGATTCAGAGATGGATTCTGTTCTGTCAAGATAAATATTTGAGGGGGGCATGGGACAAGAAGATTCTAAAAAAGGTTGCAGCTAAATCCCAAATATACCCATGCATCTTTGCTATCAATGTCATTAAAGATCAGTGCTGTCTTTCAGTAACATTTACATCACAAATACCGTCTATGCTCCTGCAGAGGCAGCATACAGAATATAGTCTATGCTGTTCTGGAGGCCAAAGAAATCACCTGTCTATATCAGTCCTGGCAGGAGCACTTTCCTGGTGAGTTCTGGAATGACTTTGAATGTCTGTAGTGAGAACGCTCAGATACATCAGAATCATAGAATCATTTAGGCTGGAAAAGACCTCCAAGATCATCCAGTCCAACCTTTAACCTACCACTGCCAAGTCCACCATTAAACTGTGTCACTAAGCTCTGCATCTAAATGTTTTTTGAAGACCTCCATGGATGGTGACTCAGCTGCTTCCCTGGTAATAGTTGTCTATCAGGAGAACTCTCCAGAGCATGTTTACCTGTTTATGGCTTCACATCCCAGGCAGCCTCCAGCTACCCTGTCTGCTGTAGAGAGATGATGCTGAGTAGAAGAGATTGGCATCATTGTTGCAGAAGCCTTGGGATACTGTCTTTCTGAAGTGCAAATGGACCTCGGTGAGTAGAGGTTACCTGGAAGGGTATCCTGTGTTGTGTCTTACGAGCAGTACAGACTGTAAGCCCTCTGCGCTGTGATTGCCACTCTACAGCAGTATCAGATCTTGTAGCCTGTGGTGACTGGACAAAGAAGCAGTAAGGAATCTGCCACTGGACAGTATGCCTTGACCATTTTTCAGCCTATGACCTTACAAAAGCAGGCGATATGCATGAGCTACATGTTTCCAGCTTGTAGCCAGCTTTTCAGGCTTCAACCTGACCAGGACTACAGCAGAAAATGATTTGGGGCTCTATAGATCTTATTCATCAGCAACCTGTACAATGCTGTGGTTTAGGGTGTGCTAACTGTATCCAGAAAATGGGTAACCTCGGGAAATGGTGGGTAGATGCTGCCTGTCCTTCTGTGCCTTTGAATGTGGGAGAAACAAATGCATGTTGTAAAGACTTGGTCTAATCTTGCTCCAAAGTGCAATATAACAAGGGTTAAAGACAAAAGCATTTTGGAGGATGGAAAGACTTACCAGATGGAATACTTACCCTCTAGAATTTCAGTTGAAGTGTTCCCTGGGTCCTAGATGAAATATGATTGCTGAAGTCAGCTCCATTCCTCAAACACAAGAACTATCAAAGTTTGTATTTATAATTTATCCTTCTTTTTAGAGGACTTTCCTTTTTATCTGCAGCCCTGAATATGCCGTTGCTTTTGACATCCTAGGCTAGGGCTAACATTTTAGAATTCCAGAAGAATCCAATGGTATTTTTAGGCTTTTGAATAATGCTTCACTACTTTACATGTTGCAAAAGGAACAAAGAACAGAAAACTGAACAGCCATACTCTAGACTTACCTCTGAGGAAGGGCCACCCTACTGGAAGGCTTGGTAGCAGGAGCTAACCTCTGGTAGACAAGGTGATGTTGGCGTAAAACAGGGTCTGAAAACATATCCTAAGTTCATGCTAAAGATTAAAAGAAACAGATATAAGATGAAAATATTGTAATGATTGTAGTGAATCTTGCAATGATTCATGAAAATTGTTTAAAATAATATCCAGATGTAAATGTTTGGGTCTCAGAACATTGGCTTACTTCCTTTTTCCACATACAGCTAAGTGGTAGTTTCACAATGCTTTTCTAACACTTCACTCACCTCTCACTGTACTAGAATCAAATTGAAGCAAATTGCTCTTTAAAACTGAAAGTGTCAAAGGTTGTAAAATTGCCCTGTGAAGCTCCTAATGCTCAGCAAGCTAGTCAGCTCATGTACTGTCTTTTGACCTTCTTTTTATGCGTTTCTGATGCTGAATCTAACACCAGTTGAACTCTGCTGGAACTGGTGCTTTCTTTGGCTAACATCTGCAACCAAAAATATGCATTTTTCTTCTGCATTGTGGATTTCTTATCATCTTATGCCTCTTCTTCCTTTTTCTTCTTTTAATATTCAACTGTCAGAATATCAAAACAACATTTATTTAATTAGTGTAGTTTATTTATGTCCGTTTAAACTCAAGTCTTCCCTAAGTGTAACTTGGTATGCCTTTGTCTGGTTTTTATTTTTCTTTAAGCTATGTGTGCTTTTTTCAGCAGAATACAGTTGCTTAAGCCATAAAAGGGATTTCTTGTCTGTTTTCACTAACTTTTCTACCCTACGCACTTGTAACTTATGGAAGTTCCCAAACACAGTTCTTAATATCTTCAGCAGAGGGTGTAAAGAAAGTCGACTTCCCATCTGCCTGTCCTGTGCAATGTCAAGCATTCTCTCTGTAAACGAGAATTTAATCCCCCCATGTAGCAGTGCCACTTCAGCAGGTCGGTCTCATTCCTAACATACTGTTCACTCATTGCTGACTGTGGTATTCAGGAGAAGTGAGCTCAGGGGATATCAGAGATTTTCCACTGGTTATTTGGAGAAAAGGTATTTCTCATTTTATGAGCTGTTAGTAGATAAACTATCAATTGCACCTTGAATGGGAGTGTAGATATATACACTAATAGTATCCTGCATGTTAATCTTCTAAGCTGTATATACTATTCATAGCCTGAAGTCTTTGATGCTAGTGTATTTATAGGAGTCCTTACTTAAAATCTGAACTTTTAAAAAATCTCATTTGTCTGCTGTGGTAAGTGCATTTGAGCTGTAGGTTTCAGCGGGAATTAAGAGGCTCTGCATCTTGACAGATCCAGCCACAGGCATGGAAAAATCAGCAGACTCTGAGGGCCACCTGAAACACCTGAAATATTCATAGAAATGGAGTGTAACGATTTTCTCCTGGTTTCATTCCAGATCTGATGTCTACTGTTGCAAGTATGAATGAAGAACAAAAGGGGGTTATGCATTCTACAGAAATTTTTAAAGTTAGATACAATTCCCTTTCTGTTTTCTGGTGGCATAAAGGGACTTTTCTGAAATGGTTGTGAGTAATCAGAAAGCAACATCACTGTGTCAGTACAGTAACCAAGATAACAGGAGATATGAGAAAACAGCTGGATACCTTAATAGCCAGCCTGCCATCTTCATTTTTGCTTTTCTTTTTTTCAGAGTTGTGTGAGAGATTGTCATGCTAACCCAGTGGTTGAGATACTTCAGTCATCTAAGGCTCTAGAATGAAGAGTCCAGCTGACAGTTTTGCCCTTCACATGTTTCCCAGCACCTAAGGACAGGGCATGTGATCACGCAGAGATAGTAGACAAGCAAGCCACAGGCAAGCCCTATCAGTTCCTATGTCGGTTACACTACTGGAGGGCACTCCGACATCTCTGGTGGCACTGTAATAGTTAACCTAATCAGTGTCTGATTGTGTGTGCAGCAGTTCTTCCTTTTGGGATTAACACTTCACTGACAGGGGAATCAGTAGTTCAGAAAATATTTCACTCAATATTTTGGAGTCAAATTTGCCCCAATTTCTGAGTCTTTAGAGCACTTATCTGAAACTTTCGCATTTTTCTCCACAGGTACAAGGTCAAAAAACTTTCTTTTTTCCACAAAACCTAAGATTTTATCCTAATCTCACACCTCAGATTGTTCCAACTGATTTATGTTTGTGAACTGCTTCGGTCCCGTAGCAGCCAAATTTCTCAGTAGCCCTCAGTAGCAGAGGCCACCAAAGTGACTGTGGTCAAGGACTACAATTCTGTTTCTCCTGGAATTGACGAACTCTGTAGATGTGAAAATTTTGTGCACCACTGGTGCTGTGAGCCCTGCAGCATTTGGAAGTGCTGGCTGGGCTTAGCACAAACCTGACAGAATTCAGGAGATCCAAGGAGGTTTCTCATTATCTCTTCTTCTACTTGGACAAAAATTTGCTGCATAATCTTAGAAAAGCATTTCAGTAGAAAAAAACTGCTATAAAGGATAGAAGAGTTCGTGGCAGAGGAAAGGATAATCTTGGGAATAAGTCACTACAGCCTTATTCAACTTTATGCCTGAATATCTCCACTGATCTCCAGTGGGGCCCTTCCTCACTTAAATTGTGCAGGCAAACTAGCAAAAATGTATTGCTTGTGTGAAAAGATGCATGTTTTTGAAAAATAATAGTTAATTAACATTGAGGTATATAGAGAGAAGAATTAAACATGAAAGGACGAGAAATATGGAATTGTGATGATGTGTGTTTTATGCTGGAAATGACGCAAGAATATTGGGTCAGAATATGAAGAACTGGGTTGGAATCAAAGGGCACCAGATCTGCTTTTCTTTAGGGTGACGGTGAGTTCAAACTTCATCTCAAATGCCAGTGCAGCATGGTCTGATGGATATGACAATAGTTCAGGGAGTCAAGACTATTACAGTGGAAACTGCATCCTCATTGAAATGGCAAAACTTCCATTTATTTCATCAGGGACTGGGTTTTACCTCTTCTCCTAGCTCTTTTAGTAATCTGCTCTGGCACCTCTATTCCATCGAATGGATTACTGCACAGACTGCCAGGCTAGCCACCATCAAGCTGATAGATCAGCACAGCACCATGTAGAGCTACTAGCTTCTGTCTCCAAAGTAACAGCGGTGCTAGCAAGGTGCCAGGCAGGGCCACTGTCTTGTGCCTGTGCTGCTTCCACTCTTGGAGGTAGGCAGTCACCAGCAGCTCAGGGGTCTCGGTGCTCAACTGTGCTCCACTGCAGGCTGCAAAGGTCCCACCGTCATCTTGTGCAATTCACTGCATTTCTGTGTTTTCTAGTTTTTGCAAAGTATGAAATGCTTGTTGCTATATCTGCATCTTCATAAGATGCCTTAAGATCTCTGCATGAAAGACGCTAGAGAGATCTCAGTGTTATGATTGTTATTACTACTACCAAAACATGTTTTCTAAAAAATGGTCAAACTCACATATCAAGATGCCCAAATATTTGGGTAGAATCTCAATTGGTGCATTAGAACTAACTCATTTTTTTCTTTTCTCTTTTTCCCTTTTTCTCTCTCTCCCTCCTTCAGTGTTTGAAATAACAACTGCCTCTGCAGAATTCAGGGATAAGGCTGCAGCTGGCATGTATGAAGATTTCTTTGGCTCCCACAGTGAGGTGTATAAGTGACAGTAATGGCTGTAAAATCTACAACTCAGCGGCTAGGATTTTTTTTTGCCTTTTTTTTTTGTTTTCAAGCCATCAGCCTGGAAAATACATAGTTTGATCAATGGCTGAACATTTCAAACAGATATTAATAAGCACAGAATGTTAAAGATCCACTTCAAGAATAAGTTATCTAATGCAGTTTATAATCCCAACAGTTGTTTAAAAAGAAAGAGTAATAATGAAAACAAATTACCCTTGATTTAAATATTAATCTTATATGGTAATTGTGCCTGAATAAATATTTCAGTTACAGAGAGTGGATTGTATCGTCAAACATTGGAAACTCTGCTGTGACTGAATTCATTGTCCTGTATTTATGTTTCGTAAAGAAGAGCTGAAATGCTTTGAAAGCTTTCTTCTGCTCTGTCTGTTCTGTGTGTGTCACTGTGTATTATGGCATGCCTCCATGAGTGATGTATGCTAACTGAAGGAAAGGAAGGACATCAAATTGTCACAGGCTGCTCACCAGGGTTGCTTCAGCCAGATCAAAATGATATATATCTTCATAGAGCCGGCAGCATTCACAGCACTGGGGGCTTTGTATTGTCTAGGAATGCAAAGCACAGCTAAAAATTCTCTCTGTTGTAGTTTCAGGGGGAGCTGATACTGTAAGTTAAAGCTACTAACCTAATCTAGTTATAAAATGATGTGCCACTGAACTTAACTTCTCTAAATAGGCAGCATAGGTCTCCAGTCATTTAGAAAACTGCATCATCAGCTACTGCTTTGCTTTTCTTTTCCATCACGTTTCCCTTTCCCTGCTGAACCTTATGGAACTCCACTGCATTGGTGAAGACTGGAATACCACCTAAACAGTCCCCAGATTTGAAGAGCTTCAAAACAAACTAATGGAGGACTTGATATCTGTATGTTAAAGCCTCATGAGAAGGCCATTTTTCCAGTTACATATTACATATTTGAATGTAATAGAGTGGAGAAATGTGACTAGAAAACAACTCAGTTCTGGAACTCTAACTCTTCTTGTATACACTACTATGGGCTGTGTAGCTCATGGAGACCCGGTGTGTGTGGGATAGAAAGACTGACCATTCCTCAAGGTATTGCACCCTGGCGGCTGCACTGCAAACAAGTCTAATCCGTTAAAGTGAAAGGGCGAGCTTTTGGTTTTGTAGCATGTCAATGATCTAGATTTGCTTTTTGCAGACCCTAATTCAGCCCTGAACTCTTCCTTCTGGCCTGTTATGAAGAATTTTCACTGACAAATCTCAAAGCCCTATATCATATTCAGAATGTTAGGAAACTATAGCACAGAGTGGTGAATTAGCTTGCACAGGGTCACTCACAAGAGGAGTGACAGAGCCAGGCATCTCCTATGTTCTCAGTTCAACACTTTATGTAAATAGTACTATTTCATGACTTTCTGGCCACTCCTGTTGTATCCCAGCTTGGACAAGGGACCCAATGCTATGAGATCCACGTAATTCAGTCTGGTTCTGATAGTGAATTTTACCTGGAACTTCAGCTGAGGTACAGGATAAGTGGAAGTTTCTCTTCCCATCAGCTAGAGATTTGACAGCATGAGTATTTTAGGAGATGGATGAGAAGAGCAAAGAATTAGCATATTTTCAACATACAACTTTCTGAAAATAGGAGCATGCTTTAATTAATGCTCATCAATACTGATGGAGATGTCGCCATTTTCATACTTATGGGAGGAATATTGGCTGTGGAATTGCTAACTGCTTCAGTCCTCTTCATTTCCCTTTCTTATACAAATTGCTTCCAAATTGTTTCTACTTCATCTTTTCTCCACACAATTTGTCTGCCCACTTCTCACATTTTTATAAAAACTTTTATGTCAATCCTTGACTGTTTCGTATTTGAGAATATTTTATTCCTCAGCACTGGTAAATTGTGCACCAGTAATTTCATTTTGAATTTGTTGCTTCTTA
Organism: Chauna torquata; assembly: GCA_013399475.1. Taxonomy (NCBI): domain Eukaryota; kingdom Metazoa; phylum Chordata; class Aves; order Anseriformes; family Anhimidae; genus Chauna; species Chauna torquata. Next base: position 148,228 of record VXAL01000197.1, on the reverse strand, counting down.
TTTTACATCTCCATGAAGTTTGCAGAAGATGACGATGCTTTCATGAATAAACAGTAAGAATTCTAAATTATTAAGTATGGAAATAAGAGGTAGAAACATATTTGGCAGCTCTTTTTATTCTGGAATTGTCAAAGAGAAACATGATTCATTTTTGTTTCAAACCAATTGTTACTGCATGTTTTTACTATGAAAAAAAATGGTTCTTTTCAGTTCCTTAAATTTCAGAGATACTGTTATTCATTGTGTATCCTAGGATGCCGTGATGTGGAAAATAATCCATTTTGCCTTTTAAATTCACATTAGCTCTTCTAGTGTTCATAAGCAACCCATCATATACCAACTGTACTCTACTTTGAGAAGCTTAATGGTCAAAGGAAGACTTGTGTTCAAGATAACATTCTGGACTTGGGTTTACCGTTTTCCTTATAGGATGTTTTCATCTATAGGATGTTTACTGTTTTCCTTATAGTCAGGATGTCTAGGAGCAAAAGTGTAGGTCATGCTCTTAATTATGTGACAGACCTGCTTAAAGGGCTGTGTATTCCTACAGGGGTCATTTTCATACAGCATTGAACAAGGGTCAGGAGTAATTCTCTCCACATATAACTTGTTGAATTTACTGAATTGAACTGGTGATTTTGCTGATACATGAGAACCCAGTTCAGCAGAGTATTTAAATTTGTTCCTGTTTAGCAGAGTGCTTACACATACGCTCACCTTATAAACTAAGATTGAGCTGCAGAGAAGCAGAAGAGAAGTCTGAAAGAGCTTGCTTCCATGGTTTGCTGAGTTGGGGTCAACTTCTGAAGTAGGACTGTAAAGAAAATTAGGGAGCCATACAAGTTAAGGAGTATTTCAGTGAGTAGCCAAAAGACTGAAGCAAAGTTTTCTGTGTGTTTGCTTCTCAGGAATGAGCACAGATATAAATTCTTACGGAGTGTACTGCATCCCTTCTGTCAGAGGGGTTAATCACTTTGTCTTTTCTCCTCTCCTGGCTGCCTGCTTCCAAAAACCTTAATAATCCTTACCCTCTATCCTTCTGTCTAGTTTGGTTTGAAGTGGTCAAATATTACTGAAGGGAGTGATAGACACGCAGATTGATGGCATAATCCGTCCTTTCTTAAGTAACCAGGCTAAAAACAAAAAAGGCTTGTCACAGCCATATCTGCTACTGAATAAATAAATAACTAAATAAATCTCTAAGCATTTTACCCTATGTAATTTTAAACCTTTCCAGTTATGGTGTCTGCCAGCTCCTTTTGAGACTCTTCCAGTGTCCTTTTGCTCTGAATTTGCTCCATATTTCCTGTTGTTTCTAATTATACTCTCCTGCCTAACTGCTCTAGCAGTTTTCTCTCCTTGACACTTAAATCCTTGAAGTACTTGTGGAAAGTTAGCACTTTCTGTTCCTTCTGCCTTTTAAACCTCACCTACTGATTTTTTTTTTCAGAAAATCACCAACCTACCTTCTGCTCTTCTTGATGTCACTGCAAGTATTGCACATCCAGGCCCTCTGAAAATCTGGCAGATTATATCTTCTACTGTTTTTAGAAAAATGTTTCCATTTTGTTCAATCATTGTGGCTCTTATTTGTACCCAATCCTGCTGTGCAATGAAAGCAGAACTAAAGTCGAGCAGCTTGAGTAAAGCAAAAAGGAAAACCATGCCTAAAAACCTGGATTATATTCAGAGACTGTAGTAATCATGTTGATAGTGCTGTGTTTTAATTCTTCATGTCATTTGGATACTTTTATTATTCTTAACAGCTTTGGATTTCTCCACACATATTCCAAAAATCATGCTGGTTTGGAAGTCTGAAGTATGTGGCCTATCTGAATTTTCCAGCTTGCCTCCTTGTAGGAGATATCTTAAGTTTATATTTTGCTGGTGGCTGTGTGTTCCAGTTAGTGCACACTTGAGGATTTTCCATTACATTGAAAGAAAGGTATTGTGTATATTTGCAATGGTTTCATGTTAGCCTTGCAAAGAAAGAGATTATAGATTCATTTAAGACATTAAAGTCTCAAAATTGGACTATGAAACTATAGTGCAATAGCAGTAAGAGTATAAAACAAAGAAGAGTCAATAATTTGAGGAAGCTAATATTTAGGTGGCTGCCATGAAATGAAATCCTGCTTGTGATACACGACTTTTTCACCTCTGGTCTCATTGTCATCTTCATGTCAAGGTGTGCTATTCATGAAAGGAAATATGGTTCACAAATTTTAATAAAGGTGGCAAATTTTGCAGCACCTCTGAGTGAACATTGATCTTCACTTACTGCTTTTCCCCCTTATGTGAATGATTTATGAACCAGTTGAAACTATTAATGATTGCTAGCATTACTGAATTCATAATAGTAACGATAAGGGTCTCCCTTCCCTTTCTTCCATTTCTATAAAATCTATATTTCTTTTTAAATGGCTAGATGTACAGCTTTCTACTGTCAATTATAAAGATTTTTTAAGTACAGTCCAGAGATTCTTACAAGTGAAAGCAACACAATTTGTGCTGCTGCCCAGCTCCCAGAGTTGGTCGTTTTTTCCCACAGAATCTTGTTGTTCGATCCAAGATTAGTATCTTCAAGCACATTGATAAAAGTGGCTTTAAAACCCAAAAGACACTAAATGGAACATTGCCGCATAGTAATGAAACTTATGTGATGCAATATGTCCACCTTGGCTCTCTCTTGTTAAGTTATGTTTCGTGAAGTATTTCCCTAATTCATGCCATGTCTGTTTTTCTCTCTCCTCAGATTTTCTACTTGTTAGTTTGATCATATTACTGTTTTTACCAAAAGAGTACTTTACTTTTGGAAAAGGCAAACAGCTGTAGTTGCATTCTGACAGTGTATTGAAATAAGGTAATGAGGACCTACCATTTCTTAGCCTGCCTAGTCAGGTCAGTGAGTATTTAAAGTCCTCTTAAATTTATCTGCATAAATGTAGTTCCTTTGTTTACAGTTGTATTGGGGTGGGGAAGGAGTTGTTCGGCTGGAGGTCATTTGAGGACATAAAAATGTGGAAGGAATAATTTTGAATGAGAGCGCTATTATCAGCCATTACGTGTTTCCAGAAGGTCTGCAGACTTATTTATTGTTTTGCTATGAGCACTTGTAGGAATTGGGTCTGCATTTGGCCACGCTATCCATTTGAGTGTATGGAGTGTGCTATGATCTGGTTGCTCTGAGGAATGGCTCCTAGAAGGCTTCAGATCCAGCCAGGATGGCTCCTCTGACTGCTTTAACCATTAGAATAATCAGGTTCTGGAAGAGGCTTTCAGGGGAATAGAGGGATTAAAAAGCCCTAAGCACTTTTAAAATGGAGCTTGATAAATTTATCAAGAGATTATATGATGTGGTGGTTGCAGTAGCAAGAAACTATCCATGTGGACCAAGATCTCCTCCTGCCCAGACCAGCACATAAGTGCAGCTCTGTCTTCCTTACTGTGCTGAATATTTTTAATCTAGAATGAACTATCATAGCTTTCATACTCATATGCTGGTCTTTACATTTGCTTTAGCAGCTCCTGGACCATTAGCATATAAAAGATTAGGACTGCTTGATAATCAATTGCTTCTGGTCAGATAGAAAATAGACTTGGACACACATTTGCAAACTATCCTGGGAGTAGTTTGCTGATCTCAGGGTACCTTCTAGTGGATAATTCTCTGCAGCATAATAGCCAAGATCTCTGCAGCATAATAGCCCTTACTATTTTCTTCATTGCAATTCCTCAGAGAGTATCCAAGGATTGCCAGGCCGTATATCTCCCCTCATGTCTCACCAGTCCCTCTGAGCTCAGGTGCAACTCTGCTTCAGGCTAAAAAGGGGTGAAAAGTCAAGTGTGTCAACAGTGGATGCAATGAGACCCAAAATTATGACATTCCTTGATTTAATGGAATAGTTCATGCTAATGAGAATGAGTTCTGTGACCTTCTGAACTAGCACAATTTTTAATGTCACAAGTACATCAAAAGCTATGATTTGTTTTGACAGGGCCTAGAACTCATCTGCAGACCTCTGTCATCATCCTGTCTGTATGATTTCATCATGACTATCAGATTATCCCAAGGTGTACTGAGGGTAAACATCTGCTCAAATACTAAAACTAGACCATAGCTGGAGCAGGGAAGGGGTACTGTATCTTGATTATTACAGCCAAAGCAATTTTGTAAATGCAGCTCTTGGCCTGGCAGGCCAAGGTTGAAATATATTGGTAAAGCAAAACAAATGTACATACTGCAGTATGTGCCCAGAGATCTCTCTTTCATACTGCCTACTTTAACATACATAATACACAAAACAGAGATGAATATTTGCATGTGCACTTACAGTCGTTGTCAGTTGATAAAAATTGATAGAGAACAACATATGTCATTGAAACCTCAAGTTTTATAACAGGTAGGAACCTGGCTTTCTGTATGTCCATATGATTCCCAAAATAGTTATATATTTTACTAAACTTTTAATATTTAAGTTCTCAGTCAGGTCTTTAGGCCATTTCCTGTACTGTATGGTTCTTATCATGAGGGTCTCATTTCCCCTTGAAGAGCAGCAGGTGCTAATGACACTGATGAAATAGATGCTGCATTTTAAACAGTTTGGTTCTGCTGAAGTTTGTGAGTGCTGTGCAGCTAGCAAATGGGATTGTGAAGGTGAATGGATGAAAAGCAGAGGTGACAGCTTCCCATTTAGTGCGGGTGATTGGATACTGTGTTGCTGTAGGGCAGACAGCCTTGGAAATAGCCTGGCAGAGCATGCTGTTATTTAATTTCCAGGTTTTAGTAAATGTAGACTCTTGATATCACCTTAGTATACATTCAGATCCATTATTTTCCGCATAAGGATCTGTTCATGAAAGAGATTTTTCTTATCATTGCATATTAATACTGTCTTTCGGTTAAACTTGAACAGAATAGTTTGTGAAATTACTTGTGGTGGAAGGGAACAGAAGCCTAACAGGCAACAAGATGACTTCTAGTTGCTTGGTAATAGCCAAGTTTCAAATCTTTAAGAGTTGATGGAAGAGGAGAAGACTCCATTCTTATGCCTGCCTGTGTCCTTATGCACGGGCAGGCATAAGATCTCAGGGTACCTTCTAGCGGTACATGGGTGTTAATTTAAGAGCAGATGTAAGTGCTTAGGCTATCCTGGCATTTCCATAGGATCACAGAAAGGATTCTAGATAATATGCATCTTTGGAAAGCCACATGTGAAGATTTAAGCCATTCTAACTTAATCCAGCTTTGAAACTGGCCCTGCTCTGACGAAGGCGTGAGACCAGTTGGCTTTCAGGGGTCCCTTCCAAGCAAGGTTATTATATATTTACTGATTTAAAATTCAATTTATAATATATTTCAGCCCCAAGCTTTTTCAAAAAAAGGCTGGGGGGGTGGGGGGAAGCAATTGTAGATATTCTCTCTTCAGCTTATTTTTTCAAGTTATTGCTTAAAAATAAGAAAGAAAGATTCCTGAAGCTCTTTTTTTTTGTTTTGTTTTGTTTTTGTTTGTTTGTTTTTAATAATAAGGAAGCTGGAAAGCATTTCTTTCTCTTTTAATTCTGGACTTGAACATTTGGATGAAGAAAACAGTTTCTTTTTTTAATTGAAAAGAACTTTGCACTTTTGCAAGATGTTTGAATTCAGCAGAAATACTTGCTGAACAGTTCACAGCAGAGGAAGTTCCTATAGTGAGGATCCTAATCTCATATATTGAGTATGCTCTGGCAGATCTTTCCAAAAAAGGCACTAATTTTAAAATATATTGAGGCCTTAGGTCTTGTGAAATGTAGTGCTGCTTTTATATATAATTGCATTTGTTGAACAAGTGTGGACACTAATAAGCAAGGCATAAAAAGGATGTGTTACAGATCTCACCTTGGAGATGTGAACAGCCAATGTGCTAAGATACCGTATCTTCCACTCTTGATTTAAGACTTAAAAAAAAAAAAAAAAAGAGTAGGGCAGATAAGTTTGAAATTATTTTGGATTCCAAAGTTAAATATCCAAAGCCAAGATGGGCATGAAGGAGAGCAGCTGATGTTTGAGGCATGGATCATAAAGCAGCAAAATGCTGTGTCTTTGATGTGAATGTGAAAATAATAACATAGCCTGGTAAAGTAACACTTCTTGAGGAAACTCACTCTCGAAGTACCTTTTAAACCAGTTTCTCAACTTTCTTAGGCTGGCGATTCATTTCCTGAACCTTTTAAATGTATTACATTTTCCTTAAAAATAAAAATAAGCACCATATCAATGGCAATAGTGATAAGCTTATCTAAGAGATTTATTTGGTGTGTATTTCAGAAGATGAGCAAAAGCATGCAGTCATGAAAGGTAATAACAGGTGGAGTTAGGGGAGTAAGATTTTTACTCTTCATAGTTCGATTGCTTTTCACCAGGTCTGTGATCACTGCCTGGAAAATGTTGTGGACTGTGATGGGCACTCTGTAGGAGACAGAACTAATGCTGTTTGTACATATTCTACATGTTCCCTTTTGCAGAGGAGTGCATCTCACAGGACCAGAGTCAGTGACTGGATTATCTCTTTGTTCAATTCAATTTTGCCTAACTGTAATTGGGCTAGTTGGGCAACAGAGTATCGAGTTAGGTCTCAGGCACGGCATATGCCTCTTGCATGGGCGTGTACATCCGTGTGAGCCTAGGACTTCACTTGGGCTTGTATGTGTCTTCATGGGAAGAGAGCCCTATTGCCTCTGTTAAACAAAATTCTTGAAATCAAGGGAAACTTTCTTGTATAGCACATATGCAGATAACTTGGTCTGTATGGTTGCCTCTCAGCATAAATATTTGCTAAAAAGACGACCTGAATTCAGCAAGTCTGATCCCACAGATGTTTATGCACATGTATAAATGTGCTATTGATAAATATGTTGAAGAGGCATTTGGATAACGCCCTCAATAATATGCTTTAACTTTTGGTTAGTCCTGAAGTGGTCAGCCAGTTGGAATCAATGATCTTTGCAGGTCCCTTCCAACTGAACTGTTCCATTCTATGCTATCAGGGCTTTTAGGCAGGTAAACTTTTGGAGGAAGAGGAATGAATTTTGCTGCAGGGTGGTATACTGAGCACAGTGCTTTATGTTGTAGTTTAGTATGCTGGGATTACTCAATAGCAAATATTTGCAGAACTCTGTCTGTAATTTCTGATTATGAAAATACAGGGTCTCATTCGCTGCCGGTTGATCAGTGTTATGTTGGTGTGGCGACTCCCCTTCAGTAAAGGTTTCTTTCATTTTCAGGAGACAGTGATGTTGAAGTGATAGTGACATTGTTAATTGTCTAGGAAATTGTAATGTGAATGAAATATCTAAAGCTTTTTTTTTTTAAGAACACTCAAGACTGGTGTTGACCTAAGGGCATAGGCCTGGGGGTCATGAAGTAGGAGTCAAATTCCTATAGCTCTGCAAGTCCTGGGCAAACCAAGGATCTGGAATCAACACATCACTTCCACATGTACCAAAGTGTGATTTAATTGAGGTCTTTATACCTGGTCTTCCTACCCATAAAATTGCCATTATCTTTCTCCTATTTGTTGTATTTGCCAGTTCAGAAAACAATCATCACTTTCTTCAGTTGTCTTGTACAGCATAGCCTGGTCTTTAGACAGACCTTGTAGAAACTTTCCCAATTAATAGTGATCATTTGTGGCTGCATGCTTGGTTTGCTCTTGTGCAGTTTTATCACACTTAAATGTGATTTGTGCTATATTTATCATTATTTTTATGCTAAGGACAATAAAAAACAGCAGGTAAAGAGACCCAGATTGACAATGTATTTGCAATGTTTTATTAGAATTTATTTGCTGTCAGTAAAACTGTTTTCTTAGCCCTGCAATTCAATCCCACCTGCACAGTAACTGTGGTTTTTCTGCCATTGTCTCATGATAGGACTTCTTCAAAAGTACTTGATGTTTACTGACTACTGTGTTGAATAATTTACTGAATGATTATTAGACTGGATGTAATAAAGTCAATGTTGATTTATCATTCCGTTAGCATAATGTGGTAAGTGATCACTGGATTTATTATGTCAAGAGGTGCCCAGAGTGATGGTTCTGAACTGAAATGCTGAGTTGGTGGGAAACTACTCTTAAAATTTGTATTATATTAAAACATTTGCTAAGTTTTAGCCGCTTTTGAATGGTTTGAGTTATTTGGGAAAAGTGCTATCAACAGCTGGAAAAATTGTATAGTGAATAATTTATATGAAAATAGCAAAAAAGTCAAATCAATAATTCAGCAAATGTTTCTTGACCAGCACTGCTGATGTCATGTTCCAGAGAAACGAATCAATTTTTTTTAAAGAACTTTATTACATGATTAGCAGACTCACTTTTTGGTAGTTTTTCTTGCTAGTTGGTTCACTTGATACACCAATTCCTGAAGAAAAATGACTTTTCATCCTACCCATCACTGAATTTTTAATAGTAAGATGACAATGAATAAAATTAAATTTTAATGTACTGCTGTATGTATCACCTTATCTTGATATATCAATGGTGAATAATGATCTTCTCTGTAATACAGTGGGCTTGACTCTACAGATATTGGATTTTTAGAATTCCCTTTCTCCTTGGGAAGGTCAGAGCCCCATGCCTCACTTTCCTGTCTAAAATAAGAATATTTCATCCTTTTTGCAGTTTGTTTAGACTGGTATCAGGGACTGATGTGTTCAATATGTATACTAGTTTACTAGTAACATATGGTGCAGGTTTTGCACCATATTGTTTGGTTTTGTTTTAATAAAATTCTAATTTTTTTTTGTAAACTCAGACATTTTATCATCAATGGCAAAGGAGGGGTGGAAATCCTGCACAGCTTGCCATCTAGGTTCATATCTTCTCAGTGGATTTGGGGGATCAAGCATTGGATATGTGGAGCTCATCAGCTAAGCTAGTTCCTCAGCTGGTGAAAAGAAACATCATCTTGTTAACTTGTGATATTTAATGTCCAATCTTGCAATATTTGATTTTTACCTTATATCTTAGTTGTATGAATAAAATAGGTTACTGAAATTCTGCAATTTTATCTTATATAGATGCTTGTCCAGAAAAGCTTGAAAATATTCATTGTTTGCACTCTTGCTCAGAAACCAGAAGGAAAAGGCAGTCAGATTTATTAAAATAAAGAAAGTTTCTTTGCCTGTAAGATTATTTTGAGGGCTCTTAGCTTATGGTTTTTGTACTTGTGAGACTGGTAAAAAAAAAATCCCATCCCAGAGACATAAAGTTTCCAAAGACTCTACATCAGTAGTGGAATGCTTTTCTCAGCTTTGTCTTCCCGTATTGTATTGAAGAGTTCAAATCTTGCCTGAAGCATACATATTTGTGTGCATTGTTTTAGGGTAGACTTGCAAAGGAAAACTAAAGATAGCACATTTTGATTGCTGAAGTTGAAAGTAAAACAGACAAAAACACACACACAAAAAAAAAGATTAAATGTGGATGTGAAGTTTAAACCCATCATTCATCATTGATTGAACTGGAAGAAGTTAGCAGCATTTCCAAAGCAATGCCTTATTCTGTGGCGATGAGCATTAAAGAAAAGCCCAAATAAATTAGCTTATAATAACACATGGTTCTCCTCATTCTGTGCTTTTTATTCCTCAGGTGTCAGTGTTATGGTCTCCTTGCCCGTGATCCCACATTTTTGACTTACACATCCTATACACGTACTTTCTAGGATGCTATCAAACATGCCAAGCAGAAGTAGTTTATTGCATTGCAAGTACCTGTTTATGCAGAAGCAAAGTGATCTCTATCTCTCTGGGAAATGAGGAGAGGAATGCAAATGTGTCCCCCAGCCACAACAGTTTGAGCTTCATGTAAAGGCTTCCTAAATAAATGAATAAATAAATAAATAAATAAATAATGATACCCTTTCCTGAAACCAAAGTTGTGGGTATTTGTGGAGAATTCAGCAGACTAGACGGGTAATCTTTTCTTGGTGAAAATTAAAAGGTTATCAGGATCCTTTCCAGACTAGTTTAAATATTGGTGGAAAGATTGGCTCAATTAAGATGAAAATTTGAACCTGTGTTTTCTTTTTGGGCCATTGTCTGTTCTAGCATTGTGCTTCTCATTTATCTGGCTTTTCTAGGTCTTCGTTCTTACAAAGCACTTACACACTCCAAGCCTCCTTGTTTGTTTTTCCATCTTTCTCCTTTTATCTACATTTCAGAGAAGTTTATTTTCTACCTTTTTCTCTCTCACATCCTTCTGCAACAGGTCATTTTTCTTTTTCTTTCTGATTTTTTTCTTCATTCCTTCTAGTTTACTCTTTCTCTTTTTTTCCCCACCCAAAATCTATTTTGGGGGAAGACAATATGTTGCTTATAAGCGTGCTCTCAGTAGAACTGCAAAACAGATGAAGTTCACAGACTTCTGGCACTGTGAGGAATATGCTGCCATAGAGGAACATAAATGCAATTTTTGTGAGTTCTAGGGTTTGGGAGAGATTATTAAGCAGAAGGGAAGGAAGCACAATGAGGCAAAAGCACCGAAGGAAGGGCTTCTTCTCTAGTGGTCCTCTGAATTCCCTTTGACCTCCCCATGTTTGGTTAGGAAATACATACCCTTTAATGATAATATAGGAGAAATGATTTGTTGGTATGAAAGGGATGAGCAAAAAAGGTTTGTAAAACTGCTCTTAGTGAAATTGTATAAATTCTGAAGAATGTACCATAGAAAAAGCTTTTCAAAAACAAACAACAACAACAACAAAACAAAAACAAAAACAAAATCCAAAACTATCAGAAATGAATTGGTTTGAAAAATTACGGAGTTTTGTTACAATATGGCAAAGTTTTGTTTTCACTGCTCTTTGTTATGCTTTATTCTTCATTTCATATCATTTCACATTATTTCCTACCACATGAGGATGAAGCTGTATTTAACACATATTGTCACTGCTGACTCTGTGCAGTGGCAAGACAGATGACAGCAAACCTTAAAACCTTTCTGCAACCCAGCTGATAGAGCTGGAAATAGCTAGCATGATGTGTTTATTATCTGGTATGACAACATAGCATATTATCTTACTTTTACCCAAAAATTTGTTCTTATTTTGAAATGACTTTATTTCTGAAATTGTTGAGGACAGCCACCACTTTGTGGTGTATAAATCACCTTATTCCTTTTTTGGGAGGGAAAGTCATTTTCAGTTTAATTTTCTCTCCTGTAAAATGGGGATAATGGTTTTCACAAACTCCCTGAGGTCTCACAGGTTCAGCTGTGTGGCTGACTGCCTTCTTTCGTGACAGAAGGCTTTTCCAGTTATCTGTGGAAACATTTCTTCCTTTTCTGAGTGCTGCTGTTCCACCTCAGCCTGGTCTGTGCAGCATTTCAGGCCATGGATTCTTTCAATATCCTGCAAGAGATGTGCTGGAGACATGGGTACGTGCGTGGAGGTAGAAAAGAATAAAAATCACCTTCTTTCTCTCTTCTCCCCAAGGCTCTTTCATTAACATTCCTATGATATATCTGATTTAGCATATTCATGGCTTTAGGCTTCCTGTGTCCGTTACAGCCTTCTAAAGATGGTGATAAAACTTTATATGTCGTATTATGAGAAACATTAAATGCCCAGTCATTTTAGTAGGTTCAGAACAAATCTTGTTTTGTGAGCATTATATAAAGATCAAAGCTGATACCACAGCTAGTGAAATCAGGAATGGGATGCTTGAATTGACTAACACTGTAAACATTCAGTAGCTATTCTTGGATTTACAGGGTCTCTGCTTGAAAGCTGTCTTGTAGGGCATACCAGCCCTGAAGACCCAGAAGAGTGGCTGGTTCTCTCTTTAAAGAAACTTGACATAATGGGTTAGGTGTTAGGAATTGGCCATGGGCCTTGATACCAGCCTGTCTGATTTAAAAGGACTCCCAGGCCGAAAGGGCAGAAGGGAGATTAAAAAAAAAAATGCTGGCCTCAGTCAGGGATGTCAGAAGAAACAGGTGCTGGATGGCTCTGCAGAGGAGGAAATACTCCCCTAGAGAGAGGACAGCATTTCATGTTCTTAATTTGTCAGAACTTCTTGATCTTTTGCTGGACAGGAAATAAAAGGCTGTTTAAGAAATATAGTACAAACGTGTTTGTGCTGTCCTGGCTGACAGGAGGAAAGACCAGCCTATTCCCTTCCAATCTAGTTTTCTTTTTTTTCAGTTTGTCTTGTTTGTCTTTGGATTGGGCTGAGACTGTTTAAAAAGGAGTCTATACAACACACAGCTCAGCAGGAGTCTGTTCGCAAGAGGAGTTTATTGGCACCACAATGAACTCTATTACACTTCAACTCTCAATTCTAAACAGTAAATTTCAGAAATAGCAAACTCCAATGTGAAGGATTTTACTTTAAATTAGCACCAAGAACTGTTTCACTTTGACCCCTCCTCAGCTCAGCTTGGATGTACTCTTGATAGCAATAAAAATCTTAGCGTTAGCAGAGACAAGCAGCCAACATGCCATCATGTTGTAGTCACCATGAAGCGTATGCCTACCTCGAGGATTAGGCAGCACGACAATTCAAGTGGCAGTGGCTGACTAACCAACAGAAATTTTGCTGTTGGAAACGAGTGTGTGCTAGAACATGTTCATGAAGGTTTCTGCTAGCACATATGTAGCACAGAGAAGATGAAAATATTGCTAACAAGCAAGGTCTATTCCTATTGTACCAAGCAGCTTTGACTTAAAAGAAAATAACAAATATTTTTGGCGTGACTGAACTCTGGTGATGAATTCTGTTCATCCAAATTTCTCCATTTGCATTTTTTAACTGATGATGGGATACTTTCTGGCTTACTTCTCTACTGAAAGATTTCAATTGCTAAATATTGCTCAGGAAGGCATTTATGGCTGTAAGTTGGGGATCCAGACCCCTGGGAATTGTACAAGGAAGGATTGTCATAGCAGTGATGGGTAAAGTTCTAATTATGTAATTAAACAAAAGTTCCTGTCCTGGTGTTGACAGCCTGGGTCAGCTCACAGGTCATGGAATGCTTTCACATTTTTTATGTATCTTTAGTTAGAAGCAATGAGATTCTTATTGATTTTTGAGGTGCTTTGTGATCTTGTCAGGTGTGTAGTATTACTAAGATGAACTAGTTCAAATAATTTCTATCAAAATCACATTTATTGTAGTAAAGTTTTTTGTTTTGTTTTGCTACTAGAAATACTTCATTAATATACCTACTTTTAAGGAGAAATTAAAAGAAAACACTTTGAGTTTTTTAGGGTTACTGTGGTTGTGCAGCATGGGAACAGTAGTTCAAGAATATAAGGACCATGCTCCACTTCCCTCTCCTCATCTTTTCTACTCCCTTTCACTCCTCCTTCGTTTTCCTGTGTTCTAATAATTTTTTTCTCGTTTTCCCCTAATCCCTAACATACCTGGAAAAAAGACTAAGTTGATTACCTTTTTTGACGATCATTTTGGCAGTTTTTGTTGTCCTCTGCCCTGCGGTTCCCTCCTGTGCAGCAGCGGCTATTGCTGTGACAGGACACATTGCTGGTGACAGCACCAATTCTGCAGAGCCAATGGCTGGTGCAGCAGACACCAATGCAGTAATAAGGACAGGTACCCTGAACAGAATCTCCAAACCAAGGCTCATTATATGATGATTCAATTAGTTCTTTAAACAGAGAAACTCTGACAGAACATACCGTACAAACGGGACTGCTGTCGGGTATTTATAGGCAATGCATTGCCCATTCCTGTTCATGTAGTAAAGGTAACTGAGTTTCAATAGTCACAGCTGCATACAGCAGCTTTCTGATCCTACCTAGGCCAACATGAAAGAAGACTGCATTCAGTGCTAGTTTAGAAATTGTGCTTTTTTTTTTTTTTTTCCTGACAAGAAGAAATGAGAAATTGAATACAATGTATTCCATTTTGGAAACACAGAGGATCCAACTCCTTTTAAATTCTATCTAGGATTGCAAGGACTTGATACATCCATTAAAATACAAACCTTAAAGGTGATCAGATTAAATTCTTCAGGCAGTAGCTTTAGATAAAGCATTGGATTTAGCCAGCATGACAAAATTTCTGAGTATTTTGGGAAGAATCCCAAACAGGGGCTGTTGTCATAATTAGCCTTCATAAAAAATATGCCTAGTTTTAGCTCTTTTTCCACGTCAGCTAGGAAAACCTGCTGGGCACATATTCTGTGGCTCTTTAATCAGTTCCTGAAGTGTTTCCTCTTTCTTCTAGGTGTGCTTTCCAACAAAAGTGGCTTGTGATGTGTCGGTATTGTGCCATTCCTTCACCCCTTGAGCGTTATCCTACTGAAAGAAGTCCTGCTCTTTCCTTTCCCTCCACACTAACACAGATGATCTGTTTGGTGTTCAGTGCTTCAGAAGTAAAAGCACTGTCATTCTCAGTGTCTCCTGGATTTCTGCACTGCTAAGAATTTCTGTGTTCCTCAACAACTTTATAGTATATTTAGTATTTTCATGTCTCTATAAATGCCACTGGACTATGGAGCTCACCTTGCCAAGATATGCAATAGAAACTTTACTGCTTTGCTTTCTCTACAGTAGCTGATTTTATAACAAGCTTTGGAGGAATTGCACCTTTAAGCTCCTTTCTAACTTTGCCTCTTTACCTTTCTGCTTTATGGTATTCACTTACAAGAACTATGTAACCGTATAGGAAGAACAGCACATAAAGACAAAGTATCATTGGTAAGGTGTCAGTAACCCCGATATTGCCAGAGTATCCTGGAAAATCACATCTAGTCAGTCTTTGTTCTTTTCTAGAGTTTTTACTCAAGGATGGATTCTGGCAGGAGTGACCAATATTAAATTATTCAGTTTTGTAACTCTCCGCTCCCACAACAAGCTAAATTAGATATTATTCTTAGTTTAGAAGAGGATAAAACTGAGCTTCAGACATTCTCAAGGTAGCAGCATATACTAAAATTAATTCCAAGTTTTCTGATCCTCTGCTCCAAGCTGCCCAAGTTCACGGATCTCATTCAGAACTTTGACATCCATTCTGTGCTTCCTTTTCTAAAAAGCAGACAATATTTTTAATGCAGTGCTTTCCCATTTCAAGGAGTGATTACATTTAGATTTGCTCATATTTTGCTTTAACAGGGAGGAAATAATAATTCGCTCATTAAGGAGGGAGCCTTGGAGTCAGGTTTTTTAGGCTATGCAGATAAGTTGCGTGTAGCTTTAGCCTTAGATTTACCTTGATCTGGTTTTGTTTCTCCATCTGTAAAACGGAGCAGTGCTTGGAGATCAATGTCCCAGAGTGTTACTAAGTTGCTTGAATGTATGGGAAATACCCTGAGATCTTAAGACAAGTTCAAATGATCAATTCATTATTAAATCCATCATCCCACCAAATCCTCTCTCTGGAAGAGCCTTAATCCAATGTTTTATTAATATAAAAGCAATTATATTGCCAGCTTATCAGTCACATGAATGGAACCTTTCTTTTTCTTTCTTTCTTCCAGCGCGGAGGGTGCTTCCTCTGAAATCATGCAGATTGATTTTGAAATTGAAGACCTAACTGACCTACCTGGGACCCAGCTCATCACATGGCAGGTAGAATATCCTGGAGATACAACATCTGATCTAGGAGTCTCCAAGATCTACGTAAGCCAGAAGGACCTGGTAGGAGTTCTCCCTTTGGCTATGGTAAGAAATTGTCTGACGTTCCGCAGGTTTTTAATACTGCTATACAATTCGAGTGTCTGATGGTTACAAGCAATTTGCTGAAAGGGTGGGGGGCAGTTTCGGCATCTTGAGAAACAGATTCTAACTTGTGAAGTTTTGCTTCATATAGCAGTGCACTGCATGAGGGCAAACCACAGCTACCGATGGAAGGTGGCATCTTGCTCTCTTTGATGTATACACTGACTTCTTGGAGGCAGGAGCTGAGTTCATGGCATTCCTGGTATTCAGATCGCACTCTTGTTCCATGGAATAGTATCCTTGGACAATCAGTTCAGTGTGATATATGTCTTACTTGAATCACAGGTAGTCTTACATTTGGTCTAGGGTTTAAGGACTTCCTGAATCATATTTTCTTCTGCATTTTAATTCTGACTCTGTGTTCATTTAAGAGTGAGAAAAGAAGTAATAGTCATGGCATGACTAGTGAGTAATTTTGAATTAGGGGAACACAAAATACAGTACATAGCCAACTGTCTATTCTACATAAATGCATTCAAATGGGCTGCTTCACCATCGGTGTGCAAACTACAGGGTTTGAAAAATACCTGATCCTTTAGCCTTGATCTTACCTAAAAAATAACAGATATCCAAATTCCAAGTACAAACAGCATTTTGTGAGCTTCCTCTTCTCTCCACATTTCCTCAATCAGGGATGAAGTATAGTTGTCTGAGGTCTGACTGTCCCATTTTTGTTCTTAGACCGTCTATTAGAAAATAATGACACAATATTATTTAGCAGTGAAAGAAGAACAAAAATCAATCGCCGAGCCTTTAAAAAAAAGTAACCTGGATGGTTGCCTAGTGATAGCCTATTAATTATGCCATTACTGAAGGTTGAAGGTGTTCTCTGCACTTCCAGACCCACAGAGCTGATAATGGCTATTGTTATAATTTACCAACTTTAGAACTACTCACATGTTGTGATGCTTTATTTCACTAAAAATATGTCTTCTCATTTGTAACGGCTCATGCTTTCATTACTAAGCTGTATATCACATTTGAAACAGCTCTTTCCATCTTGAATTGTGGCCATCTAACAAATCAGAGTTGTACATCTAATCCCTTTGTTTTGCATGACTCTTTTCATGGACAAGTTCCTGCTATTGAACAGTGGGTGTTTTCTGCTGGTTTGTTGATAAAAGAGGAGGATTTCAGGTCTTCAGATTGGACCCTGATGTGCAGTCACAGAAGCTCTAAACTATTGAGGACTAAGTCTGTAGAGGTGATCTGATTTACATAATCTGAATTGTAGGGGGGCTGGTTAGCTCCATCCCTTAATGAAAAGATTAAAGAACTTTTTTTTCTATTGGTTCTAATGGTTGCAGAAAATACTGGTTCTTCTCACACGTCTGTGATCCATGACTGGTTTAGTATAAAGCGATACAGTGGCCAAAAATAATTCATGAGAACAAAGATTCTCCTGGCAGTTGCTACAAATCAGCTCACTCTCTTCATTTCCATCAAAAAATGAAAAAGCCAGCCCATTTTCCAGAAGCACAAAATTCAAAGGTCATATAAAGTCTATGAAGTTATCAGTAGGTGACATTTTACAAGGTGACAGGTGTTGATATAATGGGTAACAGAGAAAGCAAAGATAAATGGCAGAGATCCCCTAATTACTGACAGACTTGGAATAGTTTTAACTTTCTTTGCATTAGCTGGAGCGTCAGGGAAGAAACTCTGGGGTATCACAAATCTCCAAATATTTGTAATACCTCACTTTGTACTTAGGAAATTGATTCAGGTGCAGACCTTTCAAGATGTGTAACTTAGATTGGTTTGGTACTTCAGATTTCCCTGTGAATTTAGCAG
The DNA here is from genome assembly GCA_013399475.1 of Chauna torquata. Taxonomy (NCBI): domain Eukaryota; kingdom Metazoa; phylum Chordata; class Aves; order Anseriformes; family Anhimidae; genus Chauna; species Chauna torquata. Next base: position 130,711 of record VXAL01000197.1, on the reverse strand, counting down.
AGCCAGTTTGTAGTTTAAAAATTTTACATAATAATAATAAAAAAGAATAAATTGTACTCTTCTGTTTAAGAAAAACCACAATGAAACCAAAGTGCTATATTATTTCTCTACTTCTGGAGACTGGGGTTAATTTGGGTTAACGTTGCTGGGCTTCTTAGCAGAACATGTAATTTCATGTTTAGAAGCACTAGAAAGAAAGGCTGTTGAATATTTCAATTACAGATTAATTTTTCAAAAGAACCATTTTACTGCTTTAACATTACAGAGCTTTGTTTTTTGTTTGTTTGTTTTTAATTGACTAACACACACCACCTCTGCACCATCTTTGTTTTCTGTAGTCTTTTCTGACAGCTGTTATGGATTTGTAAATTGCAAAGCAGAAGATTGGCCAATTTAGAGCTTCCTGTTTTCTTTTTTCAAAATTTTACAAAATGCTGCAGCATAAACACTTAAATATCAATATCAGGAGACACTGACAATGCCTACCTTCCAATGAAGTTATTAGGACACTTGCTACAATCACCTTACCTTTCTCCAGTGCCTTTTTTTGTGTGTGTGTGTGTGTGTGTGACTATGGCATATTAGCATTCCAGATTTTGAGACCCCTGCAGGGTCCTACACCAATAACAGCAACATAAGACACAGCAGAGCACTCTAGGATGTTGATGAGAAAAGCTGTAGTGTGTATTTTATGGATGTGTGGGTATCAGCATAAATGCTGATATTTCTGATATTTTAATAACACTTCTTCTAATTATGAACTGTAAGAGAACCCATCTTGGTAAGATGTGCATGAGAACCCAGCCAGCCGTTTTTAGCAGAATGGGAATAGCATGGAAGGTGTTTAATCTAAGAACACTGTAACAGCCTGTGAGCACCTGTCTGGATATTCACAATGCATGATCCTTTCCCTTAAGCCTGGTGAAATACAGCCAAAGATGTTTATCCAGGGTTATAAAAAAATGATTGGCCTTTTACTGTGATTGCTTTGTGGTGCCTGTTATAGCCATGCAGTGATGTCTTGCCTTGTTGACAGAAACTAAAGCACCCACTAAACCACTGTGGAAGAGGCAGATGTTTGTATGGTACAATCTTCTGCACCAGCACAGCTTGTGCTGTCATTCGTGCATTCCTTGCATGGCCACTATCCACCCCCCTTCCCATTTCCCTGCCAGCTCTCTCACTGCAGGGTCTGTGTCACCAGGTAATGTATGGCCAGGGAGCTGGAGAAGAGGGGTCTTAAGAACATGCTGATCAGCATAGGAATTACTGAATTCTGGACAAGGGATGCCAGTGGACTACTCCATGGTAATTACTGGAAATTTGGCACTTTGGAAAAAAAAAGTACTCACAAGTGAATACTGAAGAATGGAAAAACCTTTTATATCATTCTCTATTGTCAACTAACGTTCATGCTAATTCTCTTTAAACGTCATTCTCTTAAAATTCACCTGCAATAGGATGTCTATGGAGACAGAAACCTGAGAACCTCTTAAGACCTTTGAAATATGGTACTAAAAAGGCATATGGTCCATTTGTTCATTAACTATCTTGAACATGCTAAATCACTGAGGTTTTTTGAGTTGAGGACTGGCAATGTAGTGTGACAGCCAGTGAGAATATATGCCTGATTCTTCTAGAATATGACTTTATATTTTATTGGCATCCAAAAGAATCAGCTTCCAATTCCTATTTGACTTCTTTCTGGTGTTTCTTCCCTGTTCTATTTCACTCTTGTTTTGTTAGGTGATGAATGGCATGGATTTAATCACTTGAATTGTACATTTGCTGCTATTGATTATTGCTGTTTTTTAAACATTCTGTCAGCTCTTTCATAATTGTGGTGTTCACCTTTAGTTGAACCTTAATGATTAGGTGAAGATGAGAGACACATGAGCTCTGTAGCCATCTGTGTACATACAAGATAATTCCTACGGAGAAAGGCAGAGGGCAGATATGATATGCTGGTAAATGGATAAGATGAAATCTGTTCTGTAAATAATAATAATAAAAATGGTGAATAATAAAATACCTTGGCTGGTTCTTAAGTTAACCAGCTCTGGATCTGTAAATCACCTGTCTTCCCTGCATATATGCCCTAGCCTATTCTGTCTGTGCACTCACTTTATTTAATAATCTGATAAGGAATCAGGGTAAAATACTTGCTTAATAAATCTCACAGGGGGAGATGTTGGTCCCAGGGTTGATAAATCCCTTATTAGAGTAGTCCTTTGACTGGAAAATATACTGTGTTAACTTCACTTTCCCCTAGAATACAGAAAAACTATATGCATAATGCCCAGTGTCCCTTCAGAAATTTCTTGAAAGGGTTGCAGGTTCCTGGCCTTCAATTTTTTGATCAATTGTTGTCGTGCATGTGTGTTTTAAACTTATAAACCAGCAGATTAATTTTAGAGTCAGCCTGGCTTTCAGAAATATAAATTGTCTTGATGTCCGAGGCATTTACAGGGTTTAAAGACACATCTTTGGACCAATGTTTCAGGTCATGGTAGGACATATAAAGCTGATGAAGAAGCCAAGGCATCGGAGACCTCCCTTGTGTATAAAAAATCTGTGAATCTGTATTGCTTTCTTGAGAGACTCCCCAGTCCTTACAGATGAACTTGTCTTACTGCCAAGTATAATAGTTGGCTTTGTATGATCTGTGCAACTAGGAAACAGCAAAGTTATGCCTTCCAGAGCAGGAATTCATGAGTACTGCAGACTTATGATAGCAGTAGCTGAGTAGCCCTGGATTACCTCATACTGATCATGGTATTAATATTTCAGAATTGATAATTTGGCATTGTTGCTTCCCAAAGAATCTCAAGATCGCTGGCAGGCAGGCCTATCAGTGACTAGCAGGACAGGCTTCCTTCAGTCTTTATCAAATTCAGATCCAGTTTGGGGCTTGGTTAGTTTTACGCCCATGTGTCCATAGAGTGTCTGTCTTTCCTTTTTGTTGAATACATTGGGACAGTCCTTAGGAATGCTTATAATCTAGTCAACCTAAAAATTAACCTTATTATTAGAGAACTGAAATGGACAGGAATAAAAAATGGGATATGAAACTTGATTAATGGTGCAGCGGTGAGGTTGCAGTCTGCCTGGCAGAGGCAAGAGCTCCAAAGACAACCTTCCATCCCTCCAAACCATATTTTAGTGGGCAAAGGTGAATGGTGAACTGTGAATTACAGACTTGTATTAGCAACTAAGCTTCCATTATCTCTCTGGTTTTGGCCCATTATTTATTATCCTCAAGCATTGTAACATCAGCCTCCAAGACAGTCAAGGTGTGAGACAGAGAGAGATTTAAATCAGAAGTAGAAAAAAAAACTCTGAGAAGAGACTCCTGATTTATGACGGGCTTAAACATAGAGTCAGTGACCAAAGTCCAGCTCATTACTTCACAGCAAACAGGTTGTAACAAAGGCAAAGAATTATTCTTCCTCATTTGACCCTATCGAGGAGTCCTAACTTGGTGAACTGTCCCTGTTCTTAGAAACACACACATACTCAGCTCTGTTCTTGCAGACAAAAGCTACTTTAGTGCAGATCAAACTGACCTATTGTTTAAGCTGCAAATGAAGGTGGTTTAAACAAACTTGGGTGAGTTGTTAGGAAGAGGGATCAGATTATCCTTCATCTCAGGTGACTTATGAGGTTAATAACCTCCAGGAAAGGGTCACTGACAGCGTTGGAGCACAAGGTCAGGTTAATAAACTAGCTGTAAAAAGTAAATGTCTTTATTTGTTGAACAGAAATATTTTATAATGCATGGCATGTAACAAACTTCTTATTTAAGGTAATATTTGGTAAAAAGTTCCATTTGGATATATCCTAGCACAGTTATCAGAGCAACATTGAATGCAAACCCTATTCCCATTGCAGATGAACGCGTTCTTGTCCTCACACCCATTAGACCCATTTTGGCTTGTGAGAAGCTATGTTTATGGCAGTCATATTAAATAAATTGTATCCAAAATCTGGACACCAATTTAACATTATACCTTTTAGATAATTTATTGATTCAAGTTGCTGCTGATGTTCTTTGTAAAAATTTAATGAAAATGTTGATGGAAAATAAACTGTTCTATATACCATCAGCATAAGAAGCTGGATGAATAGACCAAATAAATAAATAAAATAAATTGTTGCAACAAAGGGGTTACCTATTATATAGAAAACGTTTCCATATTAAAATAATTTCTAATAATTACAGAAATCAGCTGTCATGGCAGTACCAGTCACTGCAGGATTTTAAAAATGCTTAAGATATTAATGCCCTTATACATACATCTATATGAAAGATTTCATTTTTAACTAGTGCTGTTTATGTTCTGGTAGTTCCTCAATATCAAGCTCAGAGTTAGCTACCGATATCTCAGTGCTGCACAAATACAGATTTAATTATAGACTCACCCTGAAGAACTCAGAAGACAAACAGAGGAGGCCAATCTTGAAAACAAAAAAAAAATATTGGTCCCTTTTTACAGAAGAAGGATGGGGATTTGGGCAGTGTGATGAAGTTCCCCTGAAGTCAACCAGTTTGACCCAAGTTTTCAGCTCGGCTCTTCTTCCCCATTGCACATCATGGATCATGGAGCACAGACCTGGTTTTGTAAGTGCCATTGGTGTTGGATCTTATGGTCCACATGTAGCTCCAGAGGTGGTACGGCTGTCCCTCCCTCCTCCTTAGGCCTTCTGTTCTGCTCCAGTGCTTTGCTGCTCCTCATGCTGGCAGAGTGCTCTTGTTTTCTGTCGGGAGCTGCTCAGGAGAAGAGATCCCGAAATGTGAATCCCCATCCACGCATACGATATAGATGAACAAGTTGATTACAAGGAGGATCTGCTGTTGGCTGTGACTGGCCTGGGTTCTGCCTGGCAGCTGGGAAGTGCAGGTTCACATCAGCCAAAATCAGCTGCTTTCTTACGGGCAACTTACAACTGAATGCTTCTAAACACTTCCACTGACACTCAGCTTTGTGAAGAAGATGTGTAGATACTAGTTAAAAAGTTTGACCTTCCTAATTCATGGCTTTTAGATTACAATTACAGTATTAGGCAAGTTTTCAAATATTTAATTAAAATGTTACCCACTTCTTTTGCTATGTTGTTTCAGGCCTATTAGCTGATGGCTGAAGTTCTTGCTATTAGTCCCCACAGCTGAACTGTGTACTGTGTATTATTGCCTTTCATTCCATTTCTTTTTCCTGAATCCATGGTGTGGTGGTTTTATCTAGTGGTTCTTATTTAATAGTTCAAACTATGCCTCCCAAACTGACATCATTAGCAAATTTCAGTAGTAGCCTGTTTCTTCTTGTTCCAGGGTCACTACTTAGAGTATTAAAATCTGTCCTAAGACTAGTTCTGGAATATTGTTGTATCAGTTCAGAGGAACAGGTTGTCTTCTTAACTGTTGATCTCATGGTTTTGCCTGGATCTGAAAGCCTACTCTATGGATTGGTCTCAGTGGTTCAGGCAACTTCGACAGGAAATATTGAAAAGCTAATTAATCAGTCTTTCTGTGATGCATGAGTCAGTTTAGATTCCATTTCACATTCTAATAACTGTAATGAGCCTGTACAGGAGAAAATGTTTCACCCAGTAAACACATAATAATCTGTTATGCTTCAGAAACTAATTGAATCAAAGGTATCTGAAGCTACAAGATATTTTTCCTTTATGTAGCTGTCATTTTTTTATACTTTTTTGAAGCATGTGATATGGGCACCTGCCTGTATCTAACCAATGGAGCAGGGAGCTGAGCAGTCCAATCTGGTGTGACAGTCCTGGTATTCCTACATGACTGTGTTCAAGAAGTGAATATACTCAGTTGCAAGGGGAGTAATGCATACAGTTCGTTTTCCGATTAGGATTGCCTGTTAAAAATGATGTGGTTTGGTCCTCTACTTATTATTACTGTTATATTAAACATTGGCCTTGCTCTGGCAGGCTTCTGTTGTCTAACTACCAAACAACTGACAGATGCATGAGTCACTACTGCACAGCATTTTGGTTTATATACAGGGAATGAAATGAGAAAATAATGCAAGCACTTGGTAATCAAAGATGATTGCTTTCTGCCTTACCTCCAGAATCCAACAAATGCCATATTCTTTGTTTTTTTTCCTTCCAGAATTACTGATGATACTGGGGCTTTTAACATTTGAAATAACAAGCAATAGCTCTTTTCCTTTACAATTAAACATTTCGTTGACCTGTTGAGCATGCAATGAAATACTGTGTTCATTGCAAAGTCAATGCAAATGTTTTGCTACATAAATTTCCAAGCAATGAAAGCCATCAAACAGGTCTTCCAGTTTAAAACATTTTTTCTGCCAAAGATTACTGCGGACTCATGGAAAAAGATCTTAATGATGATGATGTTGTTTAAGAAAAGAGGTTAAAAATCTTGTTTTTGTATTTGGAGCTGCAGTTGCTAGCTGACTAATACTGTAATCACCTGTAATAATAGAAGGCAACAGTCACCTAGTTTTTGTCTGAGTGGGGGAATGAGTAATGAGGGCTTAGACTGGCTGCTGGCAAAGCTGCTGACAGCCACACAATTTGATGTGGAACATTGAAAATTAGGTTCCCTAGAGAAGCAGGAACAAACACAGGATATTTTTCTTATGAATTAAAGTCTAAGAAAAATGGCTCTGCATAACAGCTGCTGTTCTTTCTTAAGTGCAAGTTACATATGTTTTTCTTGATTAGACGCTTGCGGTTGAACTGGGTTGAAACAAGCTCAGTCCTTCAGCCCTTGACAGACTTTCTGTGTTGCTCTGAGTCTGAGTGATGCTATGAAATGTAGAAGGACCAGGAAAACATGGCAGCTACTGCAAGTTCCACCCAGAACTTGTCTCTGCTTCAGTGGACACAAGATTTAGAAGACATAGTCCATTGTCGTACTGCTGTAAAGCCATTGGTATTAAAAACGTTATGCATTTAAAACAGATGTGGTTTGGTGGTGAATTGAGTTTTCAGAATGAAAGTTTCAGAAATATTTGATAGTTTCTGTGCAGCCCGGGTTGAGCCAGCTGACAAGGACCTCATTTTCAGTAGGCAAGTGCTTTGCATGATTTCAAAGTCAGGATGTTCTAAGACGTCTCATGCTGAGTGCCCAGAATCACTAGTAATCGCTGAAAATCTTGCACCATGTTATTTGGATTGTTTTTTTGAATACCTTTATATCTTAATCAGACTCAATTAATATTGAAGAAATTTCAAGTTTTTTTTTTTTCTTAAAAAAAGAGAAAACAGGAATGGTGTTTGCTTACTTTCATTGAAATACAGTCTGACTGGGTTTGTAGAAAACAGATTACTGCCTTCTGTTCCTCTTTTGTTTCATGTCAAGTTTCACTCACAGGATTTTGTAACAGTGCTGCCATACAAGGGTAGTAAATACTGCAGAACAATCTTTAAGTCTGACTGCTAAATTGCTTTCACTGAAATAAAGAAGATCACGAAGTTTTCTTCTGTGCTCAGATTTGGCAAATTTGGTCATATCATGATCCAGAGTTTACAATGATTTAAGGACATTTCTTAAAATGCATATTCAGTGAAGTGATCCCTCCCCTCCCTTTTTAGAAAATCTTTCTAAAGAGCAGTTAGATTCGCAGAGTAATCGAGGTTGAAGGGAGCTCCAGATGTTAGCTGGCCAGTGCCCTGCTCAGAGAGCAGGTTGCCCAGGGCTGTTTCTGCTTGAGTCTTGAGCACCTCCAAAGAGGGAAATCCCACAGTCTGCCTGGGCAACCTGTTTCAGCGTTTGACCACCCTCACAGTAATAATTCTTTCCCTGCATCTAAATGGAATTTCCCACGTTCTAACTTGTGTCCCGTGCCTCTCGTCCTGTTGCCATACATGTCTGAGAAGAGCCTGGCTTCATCTTCTGCATATCCTCTGATGAGGTAGCTGTAGAAAGCCGTAAGTTCTCCCCTTGCCTTCTCCTCTCAANAAACGTTATGCATTTAAAACAGATGTGGTTTGGTGGTGAATTGAGTTTTCAGAATGAAAGTTTCAGAAATATTTGATAGTTTCTGTGCAGCCCGGGTTGAGCCAGCTGACAAGGACCTCATTTTCAGTAGGCAAGTGCTTTGCATGATTTCAAAGTCAGGATGTTCTAAGACGTCTCATGCTGAGTGCCCAGAATCACTAGTAATCGCTGAAAATCTTGCACCATGTTATTTGGATTGTTTTTTTGAATACCTTTATATCTTAATCAGACTCAATTAATATTGAAGAAATTTCAAGTTTTTTTTTTTTTCTTAAAAAAAGAGAAAACAGGAATGGTGTTTGCTTACTTTCATTGAAATACAGTCTGACTGGGTTTGTAGAAAACAGATTACTGCCTTCTGTTCCTCTTTTGTTTCATGTCAAGTTTCACTCACAGGATTTTGTAACAGTGCTGCCATACAAGGGTAGTAAATACTGCAGAACAATCTTTAAGTCTGACTGCTAAATTGCTTTCACTGAAATAAAGAAGATCACGAAGTTTTCTTCTGTGCTCAGATTTGGCAAATTTGGTCATATCATGATCCAGAGTTTACAATGATTTAAGGACATTTCTTAAAATGCATATTCAGTGAAGTGATCCCTCCCCTCCCTTTTTAGAAAATCTTTCTAAAGAGCAGTTAGATTCGCAGAGTAATCGAGGTTGAAGGGAGCTCCAGATGTTAGCTGGCCAGTGCCCTGCTCAGAGAGCAGGTTGCCCAGGGCTGTTTCTGCTTGAGTCTTGAGCACCTCCAAAGAGGGAAATCCCACAGTCTGCCTGGGCAACCTGTTTCAGCGTTTGACCACCCTCACAGTAATAATTCTTTCCCTGCATCTAAATGGAATTTCCCACGTTCTAACTTGTGTCCCGTGCCTCTCGTCCTGTTGCCATACATGTCTGAGAAGAGCCTGGCTTCATCTTCTGCATATCCTCTGATGAGGTAGCTGTAGAAAGCCGTAAGTTCTCCCCTTGCCTTCTCCTCTCAAGGCTAAACAGGCCCAGCTCTCCCCACCTCTCCTTTTATGTCGTGTGCTCCAGCCCTCGGACAGCTTGGTGGCCCTGTGCTGGCCTCGCTCCAGCACGTCAATATCCTTGGCTTGAGCTACAGCCTCTGTTCGCTTCCCACTTCTTAATTTATGTGGTTATGAAAAGATTTTTCCCTTTTGGTATAATGAAAGGGATGTTGCCTTAATTGGCTCCCTTCAGATTAGTGATTTGAATAAAACATAGCTGAAAAGGAAGCAGCAAATTTATTGCTACTGAAATACATCCATCACCACTGTGGTGCTGCTAGAGCAAAGCAGGCGGATATCATCACTGTTTTCATCTTCTTGACATTATATTTATACGTGCTTTCTGATTTTGAGGGCAGGGGCTTCCCCTCTTTTTTTCCCTCTCTTTTGAGGATTAAAGCTTTTTAAATTATTTATTTACAAGCCATGAAAATCTCCCCAAAATGGATTTTAACAAGTGTGTAATTGGATAATTTGACAACTGGTAAGCTGAAGCCCCAGAGATCAGGAATTACACTTCACTACAGAATAGTCGTTCTTCATGTAGAATTAATTAGATTTCCTCTAGATTACAAGTAGCACGAAGAGTAGTCAATTAAGAGAATTATTCTCTGACTCTTCCATCCTCCTTTTAATTGCCAGCCAGTGGTATTAAGAATTCCTTTTTCTTTGTGAGGTGTCCTCAGAGGTAGGACTCCAGAAAGAGGGTGAGGGACAATGTTTTAAACACTGGCGCAGGATTCAGAAGAAATGGCCGCTGGCTTTGTGTGCGACTTTGACTCACTTTCTGAGGGACTGATTATCCATTGGATCTGAAAGCTGCTGGGTTCGTGGGAGGCAGACAGCGAAACGAATACAGGTTCCTGATGAGGAGAAGGTAATGTTTTTCAGCAGCGCTACTAAATTAAGCAACACTTACTCCTCTTCTCACCCCACCCCGCTCTCAGCTGGGTTAGTACAAACGCCTAGGCAGCTGCTGCGGAGCTGGGCTGAGGGACTGAGCTTAGCTAAAAATAACCCTTCTTTTTCTATTGGGTCATTCTGAACCCAGCTTGGTTCCTCAGGTTGCTTCATCACCTACCCAGACGAGTAAGAGCAGCAGCACAATGAAAAAGCGGAGGCAGAAGCCACTTCAGCCAGTGTGGCTCTGGAAATGACAGCTTCAGGAACAAAAGTTGGGCACAAGTTTTCTATAAGATCTGTAGGGCAGCTTAAACCTTTGTTATGTGTGGACATGGACAGGGCATGCACTGGTGAACAAGGTGGAAAAACACTCTGTTCTGGCCAGTCCTCTTGAAGAGCAGGGACTGGGGCACACAGCTAGTGGGGGTGTTGCCTTTGTGGTGATTTTTTTTTTGTGTTTTACTTTGCTTTGGGGCTGTGCAGAAAGAATTTGACAAATGGATTTATGTGCAGGATGTTTCTGAACCTGCTCACGTGAAACCTCTGCCTAATTAAGAACATGTGTACAGGGAGATTTTTGGTCCTGTACCTCCTTTCTCCTTGCTTTCACACCGGCTGGCTGGAGTGGCTTTCTGTGTGGGACAGCAGAGAAGGAGAGGCTCAAAGGGGGGAAATACGTTTGTTTAGGCAAGAAGGGATAAAGCAGAGCAGAAGACTGTGGTTCAGCTGCATGTCTGAGTCATGCATTGCACCTCCCGGGGCTCCTCCTGATGTAAGGCACCTTACACTGTGCCTAGGGAGAAGTTTAGTTCATGGACTGTGTGGAGGCATACTTTCAGGTGCTAAGTAGTGTTAGAAAGCGCAATACGAACACAGAGCATCCAGGAGAGTGGTCCTGTTCACCTTGGAACAAGGACAGTAGAAAATTGTCTAAAGGTGGATGACATGGACCCAAATCATGCAGAATTAAGATCTCAGATTTTCATGTTTACTGAATGCAAAGAAAAGAAATTTATAAGAGGACATTTGTTTCATTTTTATTGTGACCTTCAAAGAGGGATGAGGGAAAAAAGAGTAAAATGGTAAACCTCTGTAGCTGAGATTTCAGAGTACCTAACATGTTGTTTTATAATCACTAATGTCATTTTTAATTGTGAGGAGAATACAAGAAACCAACAACATCAAAATGTGAAAAGTGTTCATTTAAAAAAGCTTGACATTTAAAGAGTCTAAATTCTAGGCATATAAGAAATGTAAATGTGAAAGTAAAAAAAAAAAAAAAAAAGTGTTTTTTTTATTACCACTTACTTGTACCTCATAAAAAAAAAAACAAAATACCT
>VXAL01000197.1:104890-119222 GCA_013399475.1 Chauna torquata | reverse complement strand
AAAAAAAAAAAAGTGTTCTTTTTCATACCACTTACTTGTAGCTCTATCATAACATAACAGAATCACTACCCTGGAGTAGGATTCTGCAAAATTACTACCCTGGAGATACAGTAGTCACAGTTCAAAGTGACTTTTTTCTGCAATGCTAAACTTCGATTTCCTACACTCATCAGCCCCAAACAGTGTGAAAGTAAGTATTTAAGCCACTATATACCTTGCATGCAAATCAGTCCTGACAATTTGAAAATAGACTACACGAATTTCAAATGTTGAAAACCAAGAGTTTAAAAAAAAAAAAAAGTTAGAAGTTAAAATGTATATAGAAAAGCAGTGCACTTTCATAAAGGACATCAATACACTATAGTAATGTCTTCATTGTAATTCATACTAAAAATCCCAGTTTCTGCTTGTGAATTTTTAAGGCAAATTACCTTTGAATTTAACAATTCTTACAGTTTTAATGGATTAAAGGTGTGTTATTTTCACATATGGGTTTTCTCTTTGATCTTAAAAAGATATGAGGAAGGTGGAGTTAAGTTTCCTTGCCATAACTGGGTACAATCTAATGTGTGTATATATATATGTATGTATATATATATCTGCTGAAATGGTGATAACAGGAACCACAAAAAAAAAAAAAAAAAGTTTAGACATGAGGGGAAAATCAAGCATTTCAACATTTAAAACAAAGAGGAAAAAAACCTGAACATATGTAAAAATACGTTAAAGTATACATCTAATTTTGTCATAAACTAAACCAGAAGAGAATAGATCTGTACTGCAGCCGGTACGGTAAGAAAACCAATGCTCTCCTACTCTGGGGACTTGTTTGAGCAGATGCAGTAAAAACTACTGACAAATTTTGTAGTTCAGTGGCATGTTTTATTCTTTGGTCTATTAAATGATTTGTTGATTTCTTAATGTAAAAAATTTGTTTGTTTGTAAACTTAGCCTTCTGAAGTGATTCTCAGCGTTTTCTCTGTACCAGCCTCCTGCGTATGTTCCCCTCGCTTCCACAGAATGAGTGGAAGGTCTCTAGGTGAAAGAAAAAGTACAGTTCCAGTTATCTTTGTTTCTGGTGTATCTTTTCCATATTAAGCTGGGAAAATGTGCATAAATATGAGAAAGTGTATTTGTTGGTATTTAGCTGGAATATAGCTGGACTATTCTGTGAGGCTGAAGATATTTCCTTTCCTGAATTCCATTTTCATTTCCATGTGTCTCTGCAACCTTATCAAATAGTATGCTTTCTGGGGCAGAGACTGCTTTAAATATAGTATTTATATGCTGTGTGTATAGCAGCGTGGCCCTGATTTCAGTTGGATATGCTGGATGACAATGTAATGCTAATAATAATATATGAGCAAGCTCAAATAATGGAAAATGTCTGCCTGCTCAGTTTTTGCAAGGGGGCTTGAAGAAGTAATTTAGGACTCTGTAATTATGAGACCTACTGAACAGAAATTTTTGCTAGGATTCTGAGCAATAAACTTATTTGGAGGGGGAAAAAAAAAAAAGAAAAAAAGAAAAAGCCCAAACTTTCAATCCTTCACAATAGCATCAGCTTTTTCTCATTGTCTGACATGGAAATGTGACAATATCCAGTCTGACAATTTTTTGTTTGTTTGTTTTGCTTTTGAAAAATTCATGTGCTCAGATCACTCTGGTTGCCCTTATCCTGGCCCAGCACAAGGCTGTTCCGTATTGTCTGCTAGTATCTGTACTATGAAAGGAAAACAAAACATGATTAGTCCTCAGGCAGAAATTTTACCTTTTTCTTTTTAGGAGGAAGATCTGCCAAGTTACCCTCTTTTTGTGACATTTCTGTTTAGAAATGCAGTAAGATACTAAAAAGAAAGGATTTCCAGCTGGAAGAAGAGATTCTTCTTCCAGGATGAATTCAGCCAAATTACCAAAGACAGAGGAAAGCAGCAGTTCTGCAGTGCAGGCTGAGATGCCAATTTCTGGCATCCCAGCAGCTGAGAATGAGGTTAAGCCTGATAGAAACTGAGGTTTTGTTGATATTTGGGACATTAGACATAAAGAACTGGGCTAATAACTGGAAAAGATTGGGAACCCCTGCACAAAATCTTCTCCTCTGACCTCCGTACATCCCAATAATCCAGATTAACAAAATAGGAGGAAGCACCATCACAGATCTTTTAGGAGATTGAGGAGGCAGATTATACGGTTTTGTACATGTCTCTAATGGATTCTTATAGTCCAGAAGACTTCAGAGATTAAGGTAAGAGGATGTGGTTTTCTGTTTCTTTTGATGAAATTGCACAAGGATATCAGTGAAGAATGTAATCTGCTGAGAAACTGAGAAAAAATTCCAGAGTAAGGAAAGAACTGAAATCATTTTTCAGGATTTGCCATTTATTAGGGGCACTGAGGTTTCTATCTGGAGCTCTGTCACCTTTCTCTGCCCTTCTACAAGCAGAATCTGAATAAAACAGAAGCCAGCACTCTTCCAGAGACCTTGAGAGTTGACCTGATTTCATCATTGTAATAAATTCCCTCTGGGCAGCATGGAACCTGATAGCCAGGATTTTTTGCTTTTGTATTGCCAGCACACCACCCCTTTATATGATTGTGACACTGAATGGTCCGGCATGCCCACATAAACAGCTGGGCAGTTATCACCTCTGCAACCTCTGGCTGGCCAAGAAGTGCCCTTGCTCCTGTGTAAGCTGGGTTTGATCCAGTACTGTCAAGAACAAGATTGCCTGCTTTGTTATCTGCTGCATACAGCAGGCAGTGGTCCTCTGATTGTTTGCTCATTTTCCATTTATATCCTCTTTGGATTTACAGAGTTTCTTGTTACTTTCTGGACTGTCCAGCCTGGACACACATTGAACGTCAATGAGTTTATAATAGTATTTTTGTTCTCTTTCCAATAGGGATCAGATCTTAATTGTAAGACTTCTTGCTGATGATGTCTGACAGCAGTTTGTGAATGTGAACCTACTAAAAAAAGACTTAACAACTAGCCATACTATTAGTAATACTGATAGCACGTCGTGGTAAGATGTCTGTATGGGATATGTATTTATGCCTATGGATACTTGTAGCTTAACAAAGCAAAGGCTCCTTTTTCTATTCTCCCAGGTGAGAAAGAAGCCATGTCATTAAAAAGCAGTTTGGCTGCACAAACACAGCCATGGTTTCTACTGGTAGCACTGCATTAGGATCTTCTTGGTGCTTTTCATACTCTCAAGTGGCATATCTGGCCGAAGGCTGTTGTGCAGGTCTGTACTTCAGAATCCTAATGTTGGACGGTCTTAGAGAAAGTAACAACAAATATATCCTAAAAGTAATGAGGATGTTTATATGCAGTCACAACTATGCTGTAGCATATAAAACCTGAATTACAAGAGACATGGATTTAATAGTGTCAAAAAAGCAGTATGTCATCTCTGAGAAAATATCTGAAACTTTGATTGTCACTGTTTTTAGACCAATTAGATAATTTAGAAATGGAAGGGAAAAGTACTGATATGGAAGCACATCTTGATAACATCAAGTGTAGAGTCAAAAGAAGGTAGTTTTAATTCCTCCTCCAACACTGGCTTTCTAAGTGCATTTGAGTAATTCTATCATTTCTAAACCCAGCTGACCCTTCTGTGCATCCGCTTCCTCATGTGTGTAACAAAGATACTGTGGGGGTTTTGTTCCTCTCTTCTGAAGTACTCCTAGTTTTAGTTAAATAATATTCGTCAAGCTGTTTGAATTCCTCCAGTAGAAACTTTTATAAATGCTGAAAACAGAGGAGAAGAATTTGGATACTCCAATAAACTGAATACACTAATCATTTTAACTTCATACCTATCTTCCCACTGCCCTCTACTGGATGGCTTATCTCACCTTCCTATGGATATAATTTCATCACACTAGTATTTGCAGTACACATGTGAATATCTTCTTGTTCACTTTCTCTTACGTGTCTGTTTTGCACTATTTCTGATAGATAGAAATGTTGCCCAAAGTAACAATAGCAGAGAACAGTTGTTCCCTTTCAAAAGTCACTACATGCACTCAGAAATGTGTGTTTGTATAATTCCTTTAATAATGGTAATTAATGCACAGAAAGGACTGAGGGGTAGTAGCAAGGAAAAGGAAGGGTGGGAATACTACAGTAGGTGAAGTAGCTGACGTCTGTTCCATTAACAAACTGACATTTAGAAATATCTGCTGCTAGGCTCTCATCACCTCTCCTGTTTGTTTTTCGTAATTGGATTAATCAGGAGTTGCTTCATGGACAAATAGCTCAAAGAAAACATTTAACTAATTTCCTGTTTTTAAGAATCTTAATAGTAAGAAATGTTGAAGAATGCTTATAATAAATGCTTAGGGGAACTTAACAGAACCTAATGTTACATTTACTTAATAGCTATCCAGCAGATAGCGCTTCTGTGATCTTTGATACATCTTACCAATTTTAATAAAGATTGCACTAGCAGTATTTTAATTGTATCATAGAGTGGAGTACTTAACATGAGAGATTCTCTCTAATGCCATGTGTGCAGCTCTGCTGCACAGTACACACTTTCTGACGCTTTCTTTCTTTCTTTCCACCTGGATATTGGCAGAGCTCTGTAAAACATGGCTACACATAACTGAGCTGCCAGGAGAATGCCAGCCAGTTTGGGAGATGGGATGAGAGAGCATCAGACTGGCACCTTGGGAAGGAGTGGATAGCACTGGTGTTCCCACCCCCCCCAGATCCCCACCCAGTGTCGGGTCGTCCTCAAAACAAACTCACATTCCTTTTTCCTGTTCAAGACAGAAAAACACTTGAGAAATCTGTCCCTATTTTGTTGGATGTTGTAGAAAAAGATTCATGTGGTTTCAGGGTGCATCTGAATAGTGGTTAAATACAGGCTGATGCTGCCCTAAAACATGGAAGATTTTGGATCAGCAGCTTTAGTTTAGGCTGTAGTTTCATGTCTCACTCTGAGCGTTCGACAAATAACTCTAAATGTCAGCCTTAGAAAAACTGCTGTCGAAAACAAGTGTTAGTCCAGCTGCGTCTAATGCGAGCACTCTACCTTGTCCCTATATATTTGAGGGCTGCGGAAGAAGAAAACTGTCTGCTAATGGGCTCCAATTGGTTTTATTTAAAGTAAGATAGATCTCTCTGTGAGAGAGCACAAAGAGCAGCTTTTGTTTTGTTGTTCCCTTTTATCTCTGTCTGATTCTCTTTCCCCATAAACTGTCTGCCTTTTGGTTGAAACTCAGGAGGGAAAGCCAAAGTGAACATTTCACACCTATGCTTGTATGAACGGTTCATATGTTGGAAAAATCCCCACCGTTGAGCAAATGTAATTATTTGTGCAAGAAGAGATCCACAGGAGCTGCACTACTATGTGACCACAATTCTTTATGGCTGCACAAATTACTTGCAGCTGCCCTCCTCTAAACTGTTCATGAGGCATTAGAGAAAAGGATTGATTTTCAGAATTTGCTGGGAAGAAAAGAAAATGAGTTTATTAATAAAGATATCAGTATAAGAGCTGTAAGCCATGTGCCTATTGACTTGTTTTCCCAGCAGGACGGTCTATAGGCAGCCTGTCAGCTTGCTCGTTGTCTCTCTTATACTCTAGTCAGAATCATTCCCATTTCATGAGTGTTTATGTGAAGAAAATGATGCCCTACATTTGTGCTGGGTATTGGTGAAGAAGGGTATGAAAAGATCATCAAGTGATCTTCAAAATATATTAAAAAATATTTTTCCCTTTGTAAATTGTCTGTACTGCAGAAATGAATTGGAACAGACAGGCAGCGTTTAGCACTTACCTGAACTGCTGCTTGCACCTTCCTGGAGTTGTGAGTGACTTTTTGCCTTTAGGAAGTGCCTGTCTGCATGTGCAGCTACAGGTGTTTAATAAACAGTCTTCAAGGAACTTACCAAACCTGGGAGAGGGCTCACTTTATTCTGTGCTGCTTTCCTTTGACTTTCATGGTACTCCCGACTCTGCAGAAGAGCTGTATGGGGCTGCCTGTCAGGACTCTGGGGACACTAACTGGTCTTAGAGGCCCTGACTGTGTCCCCTGCACCCATGGGCCCAGGAGTCCCATGTCAGCTCAGCCCAGGGCTGTCAGTCGTGCCCGAGGAGGTGGGATGTGGGTTGCGCGGGCTGGGAGCCGAGGGGGATCCCAGGGCAGGGCAGGGTCTCACCAGCCAGGGCCTGACCCACTGCCACGTCCTCGTGCTCGGCTCCCCTGCCACATGGAGCAGCTGCCCTCGCGGCTCCCTGGCACACTCTCTTCACTAATATATCACGGGGAATAGACTGGTACGAGGTCAGCTGGATTGAATGCGAGTAACTGTTGCTCTTTAGCTAATCTTACATCGTGTTCTGATCATAACTTGTCAAAAGCAAAAAAACTGAATGAGGTCACTGAATTTATTGTCATAGTTCATGACAATGGCTGTTGCAAAAGAGCTTCTTTATGGATTTGATACTAGTGAGAGATGTGAATTCATCTAAATCCTAGAACTGATGGTAGGGCTCTCCAAATCATCCCTCTTGGATGACCCCAAACCAGAATTTTCAGGGAATAATAGTTGAAGCATCAGAGAGGAGAGTACAGTTTATACATTGAAAACAAGTGAATCAGAAAGCAACACCAAATGAAGAAGCTTCTAGACATGAAAGGTATGATGGATAATGTTTGGCCAAAGAGATACTACACAAGATCCAATTATTTAAACTTCCTTTGTGTTGCCACATCCTCTAATTTGTTCTGGTGGGACACTGAGTCTCTAGACCAGAACTGCCAATTCAAGCTCCTTTGGTCAGGCCTAACCCACTTTGCTGCACAAAAAAAAAAACCGGAACTGACAGTTTTGCCCTTCACTTCAGACCAAAAATTGCCCACATGATTGTGATTTTGAAGATCTGCATTGGACAAGCAACCAGTAGTCCTCACAGTCACCAAACCCACACAGCTACCAAACACTCAGCAGAGGCTGTGTAGTGATCAAAGGCATCTCAGTCTTCTTGCTGGGAAAAAAGGTTGTACTAAATGAATGGGAAGTTCTCTCCATCTTAAGTTGACCCTCACTATGGAAATGTTACTTGGCTTGCTCACAAGTACATTTCTAAGGAACATTAATTATTTTGAAAAGCTTCTTTACAGCCCTTGGTAAGGAATGTTTTATTTAAAAGGTATACCTTTGTCCAACTGAACCAAGCTGGGTTCTGCAAGATTCAAGGTAAGAAGCAGAACCAGAAAGCACACTTAATAGTTAAAGCATTTAGCATGGAACTTGAAAGTTATAAATACATCTTTTTTTGTTGTTTTTGTTTTTGTTTCCTATTTATAAGTGCTCTTTTCTTCAGCACTTTCAGAGGATTGCATAGCTTAATTTTTATAACTATGGCTAACTTATCTGCAGCAACACTGAATCTGGTGAAAGCTGCTGTTAACATCTGAATGAGACATAATAACCACAGCTTTTCTATTGTCTTTATCTGTAAAACTTAGTAAACGGATAAAAAAGTGGTTTCTAGTGTGCAAAGAAATTGTAGCTATATAATTAGAGGATGAATGTGTTAGATGGAAGAAGAAAACTATTTTAAAAGATCAAAGTTGGATATTTTTTTTCTCCTGGGAGTGTCATTTATTTTGTTTCTTGCCAGTGGCATTCCATATGAAAACAGTAACTGAGCTTCAAAAGTGTCTGTATATTTTTTTGTTTTTGTGTGTGTGGTTTTTGTTTTTTTTTGTTTGTTTGTTTTTTGTTGTTTTTTTTTCACTATTTGTAAGACAAAGCTGCAATCTGGACAAGCGGTAGCACTTAATATTTCTCTGAACATGTCTGCAAAGGTCAAAAACTGTAAGCCAACCTTGGCTTGAGAAAGGTTTGCTGCTGAGGCCTTTAGAGTCGCAACTAAAAGAGAAAGGTAAGGTGAGGAGTGGAAGGGCATGACCAAGAACAGCAAAGCGTTTGCCTGTGGTAACACCGAGAGACCTAGAGGGTACAGCCAATGGAGAAGGCACGTAGTCACCTACTAGTTTCCTCCAGGTATACCCAGACTGTGCTAGAGAGTAGAGCGCAGAATAAAAAGAAACTCATATATATATAGATATATGTTATATCTTGGTAGCAACTGTCTGTAATTGCTCACCAGAGGCCAAACTGTTGCCAGCGCGTTCACCATTAAAATGTTTATATACTATCATGCACTAGCAAGATATTTAATACAGTCTTCCTCTCATATGAGTTTGAGTTTTGCTGCCCTTGTTTTTTTCTGCTAAATATCTCAACAAGTAGATATAGTTTATTTGTAGGGAGTTTCTTCTCATTTCCTTAAAAAATGGGATCGTTATATCTGTTTTCAGTTATAAAACAAATCCTACTGCATGCATCATTTTTATAATCAGCTTTAGTTATGTTCTCAGGTACTTGCAGTCAGCACTGGCAACGGATCTTCTGGGATCAGCATTTTTGTAGGTGTAGTTTCTATAACAGTACTTGTGGGATGTCGTTAAAGGGTTACAAATAGATTTTGGCTGCAAAGAATTTGATTAGTGAGGTAATGCAGAGTTTAGTTCAACCAGTCAATGTTGTTTGGTATATACAAAAGTGAATGCTGTTATTGAAGACTTTTGAGGGGCATGAACTGTGACCTGAAAACATCCTTACTGTTTAAATCTCTCTTTGCATTTTTATTTTAAAAAGCAAAAATGAACACATGGAATGTTTCTTTTGAAAGTAGCTGAAGAATAGATTGGAGGATTCAAAGCATGTGAAATCCATTTCTTGAGTATATCAATAAATATGCTATTCTTTCTCTCTGTTCTTAAATGGAACGTATTGAAAAACTGAACCAAAAAGATCCTACATTTATGCCAGCAGAATAAGTTATTGCACTCTGCAATACCTATTTAAGGGCACAGGTATCCGCTTTGCAAATATTAATGAGCCTATGCAAATGCTGAGTGTGAGGGAAAAAAATCCAGCATCCTTTGAAAATTCGTCCCTTTAGACCAAATTCTGTTCTTGAATAAGCACACAGAATTCCCATTGACTTTGATAGGCTATGCATGAATACATTTGACAGAAGAATTTGAGCCTTAGAATTCCTTTTCTTTTCTGCAGCTTCCTCCTCATCTCTACATTGTTTTATTTTCTGTTGGTTTAGCTGATCAAAATATTCCTGCGTTGCTGCATTAGAAAGAAACTTTCTTGAGTTCATTTACTGCTTACTTTAAAATTCATATTCTTGAAAATCACTTAAATGAGATGACTACCACAATAGAATTTTTTTTATTATTATTTTATTCACTGTGTATCTGGCAGATAGCTGACACAATAGTTTTAGAAACTGTGTCCACGTATAGTTACAACTGAAAGGACATTGTGTTTTTCAATACATAGAAATGGAACAGATAATCTGCCTAAAATCTCTAATTTTAAGGAGGATCCCCATGTATTAATTTGGGCATCAACCTTTTTTCTTGGTACACCACTGGACCAGTATATTAGACTCTACTCAGCTAATGGGAAATAGCCCAATACTCAAGTGAAACAAATCAGCTGGAGCCAGCTGGTGGACTAAAAGAGATTGATTTTTTTAAACCACTGGCTCCCACTGGTGTGATTTGATGCTACCTCCCCTTCCAGCAAGGCTTGAGATCTTGTTAGACTTGCTCTGTTTGATGAATGTTTCGATCAACAACTGCTCCCCTATTACTGCCAGTTTAGTGCCTATCTCAAACTATCTTTTTTTTTTTTTATTTATAAAGTGACCAGATAAGGGAGACAGCCAGTTCTTCTCTTCTACTAAGAGCATAATGGGGTAAGCAGAGACCTTCCCTATAACAGATTAGGCTGTGGAGATGTTGCCTTTTGTTAATCTTCACCTCACTGTCTCAACAGATAAACTAATCTTATTTTGCAAAGATGACAGTTTCTAATCACCAATCTCTAAGGTACATCATCTAAACTCGTAAAATTAGAGGAACTTTAATCCAAAAATTATTTTGCCACCATTCCTGCCCCTTCTTTCAATGTGGGGAGAGCAGAAAAGTAAAGGAGACATTTCCCATCCCAGTTTTGGTTAATATCTTAATACTTGCATTGAAGACCTAAATTTTTGGCCATCCATGCTGACTCATAAGAACAGCCCTTGCCTTGCTTTCTACTTTCTCACTCACTGATAAACTCTTCTTCTAACATCACCTTTTACTGTTTCTTTTCTTGTCTTTTCTTGCTAGAACTTACCTCTGTTCTCGAATGCAGACAACAATGAAAATTTCAGACCACGTGGCCAAGTACCTGGCTTTTTCAGTATCTGTTAGTCAGCAACATAGATTTTGCTATAGCCCATGAAAGGTGGCATATCTGAAAGTTGTCTGCTTTTCCCCCCATGTATGAAGCCAGATCTGAGTGCTCAAAGTAGAATGCAAATGTCATTTGGTGTGTAAGTTTAATGCAGAAGGGAAGTCCCATTCCATGGCCTCTTCCTTCCCATTTAGGTAAGTGGCAAATCTGTAGATGTCAGGGGTGGAGCGTTGGGCACTCTGCCTGTTTTCCATAATAACATATCTAACATTGGAACAAATATGTCTGTATGCTTTTCAGAATGTGTATGTTGGAACAGCTTGTAAACTATTTCTTTTGGTATAAGTGTGTTTCTGATTGTAGTATTAAGAAAGCAGATTGTTTAAATGCATCAATTATGATAAGTCAATCCAAAAGAATCCATGCTATACAGCAAATATGGAAATGCCTCATTTATTTGCTGATGTCAGATTTTTAGGGGATGCCAACACTATATTCTTACAGTCATTACAAAGCCTCAACTGGGAATAATCAGAGAGTCTCACTCTCTATGGCAATTTTTGGAAAGCAGCTTCTGATTGACTACTTAATGAAGCAGAAAGTAGAGTTAGGTTTGTATTATAGGAGAATACTGAAATGAAATGAAATCTCATCCTCAAAAGGAAAAAAGCCCCTAACTTTCTAGCTCCACTTCTCCTTCAGATGTCTTCATTTAAATGCAAATAGCAGCTTCATCCACAATGAAATAATAAAAAAAAAAAGCCTCGTTTTTCCCTTGGAAACAATAATGAGGGTAAATTTAAGTCATTTCATTTTTGTAATAAGATAATCCTTTTCAATGCTCATGGTAATATTATGATAAAGGTTTATATTAAAATTATTATTTTTTGGATAGGGGATGTATTTTTGGCTTTCTAATTCATAACATAGAAGCAAGAATTCTTAATTCAGTATAACTCTGCCTAGATGCTGCCCTTGGGGTCAATAAGTTCAAGAATCTGATCTAGATTCTATTGAACCCAGTGGGCAGATACCACATAATATTAACTGCAACTACATCTTGGCCCAGGTAGTCACCTACACTTTTTCTGGTTGGCGTAAACGCCTGTATGGTACTTGTGAGATTTTTTTTTCTTGTGGTATTTGTACCTGAGCAGATTTCATCACCCCAAGACTGGTTGCATTTGTCTAATTTACTGACTTTAGCAACAGGAGAGGAGATGACATAATGTCAAGATGGCAATGAGGTTCTTGAACAAGTATGCTGGCTAATCATGTACTTTCACTCAACATCTCGCTGATTCTGGCCCAGTCTGTACAAAGGATGTCCATCTGTGGCTGGTACGGCTAAAAGAAAATTAATTTGTCCACTACATATTCTGACACTGAATTTCTGTATATTGTAATATAGTTTGTTTTAAACACTGATGGGCAGTGTGCATGTCTGTTTGTAAGTGTAAGTCCAGTGATTATATATCTGATAAAATGGAGTAATGTTTAGCTGTTAGCATGAGCATCTGATAACTTTATCTGTCAGTTCTCCTTGAAACATGTTACCCACATCTTATTATCTTTCCAAACTCTGAACAGCTTCAAAGTATATTTTTTCCTTTAAAATATCCAGGAAAAAAAACAAAAACCAACCAACCAACCAACAACAACAACAACAACAACAAAACAAACAAACATTTCTTCCTCCAGTATCCCGCTGGAGTGAAGTCCAGCATAGAAAATATGCAATATTGGAAAGAAGTTAAAGCTTGCTGATAGAGGTATATGAACTTTATACAACTTCTCAATATTCAGAACTCAAAATCTTCCTATTTAGCCATAGGCATGCCAAAGACAAGATAGCATAACATATGCAAGAGCAGTCCAGCAGTTCAGCAATCAAAACATATATTTATTAACGTATCCTTTGTTTATCAAGAGTCAAATTGTTAATGTAACTAATGTAATAGATATCAGAATCCCTATTGATATAGCTGCTGAAAAAAATGGGCTCCCAACTTACTTCAAGTGATTGGCCAGACTTTACCCATATGTTCTTGGCTGCTTGTTTGTTTGGTTTTGGTCTATCCTGGGTTACATTAAGCTTTTGTTTCACTTTGAATATGTGTCTTTAAGGATATTTCATGTTCATGTCAGTAAGTCTTGATTGCTTCTTCAGACAGAGTTGTTTGAGTTTTCTGTCATGCATTTTGAAGTCCCTGTAAGCACAAGAGAGCAATAAAACTCATGTCCAAGATGTTCATTACAGTGTACTGTAGATATATATTACCTGCATTTTGTTTTTCTTTCTTTTGCATATTTTTACATTGTTAGACTTTAATTAGCACATTAAATACAATAGTTTCCCTTTATGAAGCCAGAAGGGTTTTCTTTGCAGTGAAAATGAGTGGTTCAATTACCCTCCTACTAATGGATAAAACATAATTAACGTTGTCTTGAGGCTAATTTTCATTTATGCTGCCATTCTCCGTAAGCTGAACATCATTCTCAGGAAAAAGTCAATGTGTCACTTTTATTAGCCCAGTTTGCACTTTAACACCAAGAAAATTAATTCAGGATACATTTACGTGCTTAACTTCAAATACAATGAAACGATCTGATGACAGAAGATAACTCTAACGTGTCCTTTATGAAGTCATGCAGTGTGGTTGTGGGTGTGCTTGATAAACGTGATTGTATTTACGTGTGTGCACTTTGTGAAATGGACAGAATGTAAAAAGTATTTCCAAGCCAGCTGCTGTTCATAAAGTTGTTGAGTTTTACAGCCTTTCACGTGTGAACAGTAGCCAAAAAAACATTTTTAGGTGGACTTTTTTTCCATCAGCTATGTTTTCTTCAAAGGTTACAGCTGTGCAATAGTGTCTGAGTTTTTAGGCCTGAAAAATGTCGATGATATCTCTTATGTCCTTGTAGAAGAATTGCAGAATGATTTGCAGGGGATTTTGGGGCATATTTTAGTGCCCTGGAAGCCTAGAAAAAAAAAAAAAGCTTCAGAAATGTATGCAGTGGTCCAAAGCCTTAAACGACAGTTTTTTCTCTGTATGTTCTTAAATATCTAGTCCACACTGACATGTGTGAGACAACTGGGACTTCGCTGCTTTCACACTGGGATTTTACAGCCAGGTGCTTGTTCGGAAATGTTTCCCAGCATTTAGACTACATTTTCATTACCCACTTTAATCCTAAAACTCCTAGTTATAGCCCTGTCTGTAACCCTAAACATTACCTCTTTTCTTTCCCTTTCTTTAAGGAAAGATGCCATGATGTAAATACAAAGTACAGATCTGTTGTATTACTGTTGCAGATTCTTTCTAGCAACTCTTCTGATTGCTACTGCTGTTGACAGTGGTTCACCCACATCCTGAGTTAATCGTTGAACATGTTTCACTGTAAATGGTAATATGGTGAGATAATGAACCTCTCTTCACCTTCAATCAATCCACCTTCAAGAACACACTGCCAAAACAAAGCCTGACATAACAGACCTCTGAAGTCTTGATCTTTTCCTGAAGTGACTCCTTGATGCTTGAATTTCTGTTGTGATTGCGAAAGTAACAACCTGACCCTGAGACATGGATGTGGAAGTCAAACGTTTTGCTATTGTTTTTTCAGTTCTTATGTATCCTCCACAAACAAACCTTTAGCACCTGGAAATCTGAAACAACCATAACTGTCGTGATGAAGAGAGACCAGAGGGTGGTTATAGTTATGCTTTGCCCTCTATTGGGAGCACCTTTTTATAGCAGTAACATCTCCATGTAACACTGTAAAAATAAGTGGGATAGGATGAAGGAATACCAGGTGTGCATAAGGAGATAAACATTATGACAGCAAAATCTACTGGTTCATGTATAAAAACACACCTTTAGAAGAGCCCAGGCATTTCCACAATGAAAAGCTCAGAAATTGTGCTTCAGTTTCCCCTAGATGCTGCAGAAGCAGGATTGAGGAGTGTAAGGCAGGTGCCCCAAATGGTCACCTTTCCCAGCCCTCTGCTTCTGCAGGGCTGAGTGTCCTGCTACA
>VXAL01000197.1:24493-103054 GCA_013399475.1 Chauna torquata | reverse complement strand
GTCAGCATTTCCTTTTAATAACCATCACATGTAATACGTTGGCCTCTTTCTTTGTTTTGCGCAGAGGTTATCAGTATGCTGTGGACACAATCATATTTTACAGTATGTTTAAGGAACAACAGGATTTAAATTTCATTCAACAGTTTTGGCTGAGATGTTGGATTAGCATTTCAAATATTTTTTTGTGCTAACCTCTTGGGTAAGACCTAACTGTTTAAAAGTAAAACCCTTTCAGCAATAGGTGACATCACTAACTGAAACACTCACAAATGAAAAAATAACGTACATGCTGCAAGTTAACCAAAACAATTTGGCTGTCTATAGGGACCATTATTGCAATCAGAGCTAGATTAACTGTGGGGAGGAGCAGGGGGGATCAAGGGGTCTGTAGGAAAATATCCTGACTAGGATCCAAAACACATTTGATACAAAATGTGTACGTACTTCTCAGTCTTTCTGTTATTTGACGCTGTGTAGTATTATTGAACATTATCAGCATGCTAGATAATTTCGTAATTGCATTCCTAGGCAATTATATTCTATTTTACTCCTTTAAAAAGTAAATTGAAAAACAACAAGAACAACAAAAATTAAGATTCAAAAGAAAATGGATATCTTTGGGCACCAAAGTTCTGCTTGGTTTTGTCTGGTACTTTCAAGAAGCAGAATTATTCTGAAACATACCTTCAAGCTGAAGTTTGAAAATTATCTGCTAAATGAATAGTGTCCCAGACTGGTTTTATGTCACGTTCAGGACTGCTCTGTTCATCCCACTTTGCAGTGGGATGCAGCACTAGCTAGATATGGATCACCATAAACTCTGAGGCACCAATAAATTGTCTGAAAATCTCAACTTCAGTTTCTTCCTTTCTCTTCTTCCAGCAAACATAGAGGTTGCTGGTTTTAGACATCTCATTTACACTGCAGCTTGAATAGAAAAGGTAGTTCAGAATTCCTGTATTACATGGGAACCAGAGCCATAAGGTATCCATTTGAACACATTTTGAATACAATAAAATACTGCTGTCAGCATACAAAGCAAAAGGGTGGACAAAATCTCGGATCTAAGGGATTATTCTGGTCACGCTCCTATTTATTCATTTCTTTCCCACTATGTATCTGCCTCTTTTCTTCAGTACATTTTTGCTTACTTCTTAATTGGTGCTTCTACTTTGGCTTTGGAAGTGCAATATTTCAAGCATGAGCCAAAGACTGTGGGAATAAAAATAGAGCAAGGATATTTAATGACATATTGCCTCCAGTTCTAACCACCTTTCCACCAAGTAGCAGGCCAACATTGGAATCTGTATTTCAGAGCTGAAGTTGTATTTTTCGTGGTATTTTGGCTATGATGAATTGTTCAGAGATAAGAGAAAAAAATGTTATGGGCTGTACTATTGAACTTTATCCATCCTAATGTAGTTTCGGAGCAAATCCCTTCATACCATGAAAGTAGAGCATTAGGGGAAACAGCACTCAAGATGATGCTGTTGAATGTGCTTTAATACCATAGTCATTTATTATGTTTATGCTGTATTTTTCATAATAACAGTGAATTTGAAAGCAAATATTTATGCAATGTAAACCTANTTTATGCAATGTAAACCTAGCTTAAGGCAGACTTTAGAGTTTAGAAAGCTTCAAATGCTGTCCAGGATCTGTCACAGGTGCTTAGAAAACTTAAATTCACAATGTGGGATTTCTTTCAATGAAATCTCGTCCTTTTCTTCCATTTCCTCTGCATGGGTGGCTCTCTTTCCCTGAGGTGGTTGAGAGATGGATATTTTTATGACTTGAAGCTTTGCTGTTTGACCTCTCTGAAAACCTTAAGTCCTACCCATAAATCCCAGAGTACCCAGCAGCCTTCAGTCTGATGGTTCTTTGGAGGTCTGAGTGTAGCAGTGGTGGCTTTGCTTTAATAGGCTGTATCTTTTGAAGGCTTTAATAGTGCTCTGTATGCTCAGCAGTGCCTTCATTGCTACCAGATGGACTTCCCAGTGCCTCAGATGGCTGGAGCCTTGTATAATACAGATTACGTTTGCCCAGAAGGAGAAAAATATAGAGGAGCCCCTTAATTATCGCTACAGGGATGTGTTTTTCTCATTTTGGTTTCCCCTTTTTGTGCATGTTGGAGCCATTACTGTTTCTTTGCTTCTGCAGTTCCAAACTGACCTCTAAAGTTGGTGCCTTTCTCACTATCCAAAGCCATGATCTGTCACCCCACTAAGGTCTCTTCACTGCTAAATTCTGAGGGCAGACTATGGGAGAGCAGTGTGATATGAGAGGAGGATGCTGTGCGAGGCACTCGGGAAGCTTAGGTGCTGGTATCAAGCAGTCTGTTCAAGACAGGATTCAAGCTCCTGCTGAATTTAAAGAGGTTGAATACTGGAGGTTCAGGAGAGAAAACCTTATTGTCGCTTGCCAGCATTACGTGGTGAGCCAAGTCCTCTACCCAGTTGTGTAATGTACTGGTGAATGTGTAGTAGATGCTTTCTTCTGAGCCTGACCTATACATGATGTAAGTCTATTGGTGCTCATATTAGAGAACATGGCTGTAGTTTTTAACGTAGATTTCTAGTTTGGCAGTAATTTTGTTGGTTATTGTAGTGACACTCACACATATTCCTTTGCCAGTTTAGGAGATAACTGAAAGCAAAGTTTATCCTAGAATACACTGTAACTGCAGAGTATGAAAAACACTAAGCCCATATTCATAATGGCATTTTGTATTCATAATAATCTGCTCCCTGTTCTGGCAAGGCAGCCTACCTGGCAATACACAACTGGTAGGAGTTTTTCCTGAAAATACCCTGTGGGATCAGGACTACAGTCTATAGAACACTTGGGGTTAAAAAAGAGTTGTGTAAATTTAAAAATTAATGTGCTGCTTCCAACTCCCATTTGACTTCCTGGGGCTTCAGCAGAATTCTTCTGATGTTAGGGAGAAGTGAAGATAGACAATTTTACCATGTCAAATATTTGAGCCCTGATGCTGAAAGAATATGTCACTGTGAAGCTATTTTGACAATTAGCAAGCCCACTGCCTCTCCCATATCAAGTCTCATTCAGCTGAATGGCAATGGTTTATATTTTCTATAACGAGGCGTGATCTGTCCCAAGTATTTAGCATAATGGAAGAACAATAAATCATTCTGGTTTTGTCAGCATAAGACTTGGATGTTTTACATTAGGTAAATAAACAGTGCCTCATTATATTCAGGAGTTTGTGTGAAGTCAGGAGGCAGGAATTGTATTATTGTATATCCAGACAATAAATGGTTGATAATTATTTTAAACCATTGGTGTGAATAAGTTGTAATTTATTTGTACCTCCCTTTTGTCTGCTGTTGAAGAAGGCTTGAGAAATAACCATGCTTGTAAGCACTGCTGTGTGCCTGGCACTGATAAATGTATCAAACTCTAGCAGGACTTTATCTAGGAAACAGATTTTGATAGCTTGCTAGGATTTAGGTCATTGGATAATTCAGTGCAAACTGCAAATCTTAATGCTATTGACAAAAGACAGAGCACAAATAGGCAGCACTTTCCATAAATCCCAGACCTGTTGGTAGCTCTCTTTTCACAGATTTATAGTAAATGTCCTTGAAAGCTGTCTGGAAAAAAAAAAAAACAACAACACATTGGGTCCAGATTGACAGGTGGCTTTTCAGATTCATTGCACCCATGTTTGCCCTGTAAGGCATGTTGTAAAAGACCTGCTCTATAATGGAACATGAAGCTGTGCAGAGTATGAATTTTCTAGGATTCAAATTCTCTTCCAGTCTACCATGCAAACTCCTCTGAAATTACTGCAGTCGCATGGCTACCAAACTAATTTATCTAGGATTTTATTTAAGTCCTCC
The DNA here is from genome assembly GCA_013399475.1 of Chauna torquata. NCBI lineage: Eukaryota > Metazoa > Chordata > Aves > Anseriformes > Anhimidae > Chauna > Chauna torquata. The sequence goes on along the minus strand of VXAL01000197.1, from coordinate 99,191 downwards.
TATTCATCTTTCTCAATGTTAAAATACTAACACGAGAGACTGAGATGCACCTTCAAATCCAGGAGACTGTTTGGTTTGTGTGGGGAAAAGACAAANAAAGGAAAAAACTGTCCCTCAAACACAGATAGGCCAACACTGTTCATCTTCTGAACATTCATTTCTTGAGCCTTTTCTTTCAGAGGCTGGTCATCTCTTTCACACTAGGAATAATTTTTAAAGTAATGCGTGTTATTTTTAAGTTTCTTTCCTTTTCTTTTTTTAGAAGCTCTCATCTAGTTTAGCTTGAAACACTCTATGACAATAGAGAAATAGCATATGTCACACCTAAAAAGAGAATGGAGACTGAGTGACATACAGTTGTTGTGCTCAAATTAATCGAAATCCTGTTTTCTGATATGTTAACACTCATTTAATTCATCTGTGTAACACAGAGGAAAATTTCTTTTCTCAACCTCAGCACCCTACTGCATCAGCTGTAAAATTTCACAACACAGATGCTTTGTCACTAAAACACATCTCTTGGGGGATTGTGCCATTGTAATGAAAATCAAGAGGATGAATACCGTTGTATGACTTCTGGAGATAGGATTTAAGACCTATAGATTCATAAAGCAAGCTCTACTCGTTAATCTAAAATCTTAGATCTCCTAGCTTAGCAGAGGTAGAAGGTGGTACACATGCAAAAAAAAAAGCACCCTTGGTGTGTGTTATCACCAGGGAAATTAGTTTCAGAATTAGGCTTGTGTTTCTTATGGAATAAAGACATTTTCAGGTGGATGAGGGAAAATTGTTCTTTACTGTTATCCTCTCCAGGATGGGGACTTCTGAAAATCCTACTCTACCTGTTAGGAAAGCTCATAATGGGAATTTTAAATTTAAAATGGGACTCTGAATGTAGAAAAGTGGGAAGGCACATATGGGGAGTATCACTTTTTAGTGCTCAGAGCAGCACCTAGGATAGAAACACAGTGAGCCAAGCACATCTCCAGGCACAGTCTGCTGTTTTGAGAGTCTGTAGGTTTTCTCCTACATCCTACATCCATCAAACAAGACCAGCAAAGCATAAAGTAACTCTTTCATCCCTTCTGCCTCTTGTTCCAACATTAAAAATGCTGCTTTCAGGCAAACACATTTAAGACTTTTCTTTAAAATGTGTTAAAATAGTAACATGTTTTAAAAAGAAGCCAAAATGCCAGGGCATTAGAACTATTGTCAAAGAGAGTATCAATAGTTTCTACTGTCAAATTGTGAGTCTATGCACAGGACTGCTCTCTGAAGTTTTCAAGTAACTTTACTTTAGTAGTGTTTAATCCCAACAGTTGTACACCTGTGGCATTATAGGAATTGCACTAATATTTTGGCAGGTGGGAAAATCTGGGGATATAAGTACCAATATTAATCATTCTGTCAGATTTAAAATTGATTCTCGTATATTTTCAGCTTATTCTTTGATAGTAGAAAAGTTGCCTTTAGATGCATATTTCAGAACTGTTCATTTAACAGGAAAAAATCAGAATAAGACTAGTAAGAGTGTAATGCGTGTATCATCTGTAATAGCTGTGCTCCTTGTGATCAAAGGCAGAACTTCTCAATATGCAATTGAGAAGCATCATGACATTGATCAAGAGCTGGCTAGAATCTCAGCAGATCTGAACAGGCAGGATGATGACAAGGTGTTTATAGAAATTGATAGTGTGACCTTAAATTTTTAAGTTTTTACCATGAGTGTGCTTGCACTTTTCTTCTTCAAATGCTGTCATTTCATTTTCTGAGATTCTTTAATTCTTCGTCAGTCATCATTCACTTAGAACTTGCAGGTGGAGTTCAGGTGTCACCTCTTAGTCATGTGTAACTATGGCAACAAGGCAAGAATTAAAATCTGTGGTCTTCCAATGCACATTTTGCCTAGGGTTAATAATGACCCCAATGTTGGCAGCACTTATTATCCCCAAATAATTACAGAAGGAATGGAAGGAAAATGAAGGAAGATTAATAAGGATATTGATAACTCTGGACATCAGAAACCATCTAGGAAAGACACAGAGTCCTCCTGTGATACATAGGAAAGGCAGAAGAAAGGGAAGCAAAGCTCAGCTCCAGCATTCATCACGGGCAGCTTTCAGAGATGTCCATTTCCAATATGAACATCTCCTCTTCTTTGAACAACACTTCATGAGAGGACGTTAAATATACTGTCACCCAGACGTGATACAAAGTTCTGGTAGGACGTTACCAGTATTGGGAGACTACAAATGCCTTGTCCCTCCAAGTTAATTAGAAGTAGAGTACATTGGTTCATTGTAAATGAGCTCCTGACACTAATCTCTGCTTTCACTGTGGTCTGGGTAGGTAGCTTTACAAACTGCCTTTTGTCTAAAGCTGCTGCATGTCTGCTTGTGGTCTTTAGCAACCATAAATACGTCTGCACCTACATAAAGTCTCTGCACACCACCCACACGTGGCCAGGAGAAGACCAGGTGATAATGTGAATACAGATTAAATTGTATTTTAAGTACTACTTCTCTGATTGCAGTTTCTGGTCCCCCAGATGAAGTGGTCTGTGTTTTGTTTGTGTTATCAATGGGAATGCTTTGAAAATTGCTCTGGTGCTCAGGAGAGCAGGAGGAAAACATTGCTTTATGGTAAGCATTTAGAAAGAATGTTTACAGCCAGAGCATCAAATTAATTTCCCCAAAGAGTGGGCTAAGCTGAGCTGATCAAAACCAAAAATGATTGTTGGTTTTGCACATATTTGAATACAAATAATTTCATTTCAGAAAGTCTGTTAAATGCAGCAGCTCATGATTATTTCCATATTTCCTCAAGCACAAAATAATTTTTTTTTAGGCTCCATTTTCTTGGTTTCATTAACCATGGAGTAAGTTGTGGCATCCCTTTCTCTGGGATTCAGCTGTGTGCAGAGGCATCTCAATGACCAGGCAGAATCAGGGCACAGCATGAGACCTGGCATTCCTGAGCAGAGTTCACTGAGGTGCCAACAGTGGAGGTAGAGCAGCAGCACATCATTCTTGTGTTTTCTTTTTGCTGCAAAGCTTTTGATCCTCAGTTGAACTCATTTGGGAATCCTAATGGAAAAATAGTTGAAAGCTTCAATATCCCCAGAAATTCTACCAGATCTTTATGCATTCTGAGGAAGTCTTTCCTTACATATATATATGTATGAGGAATGTATATATTGCATTACATTTACCAAATACACTACAAGGCCAGAGGGTTATGATCCTTCTGTTAAACACAGGTAATTGAGAGGCTTAGTTCGATATCACGATTGTTCTTGTGGCGTTTCAGGTCATATGTGGCTGAGGTATGAGTCAGCATCTAAACCTCCTCTTCTTCTTTTGATTACATGCTTGATAATTGGTACCCTATTCCTTAAACTTGTTCTAATCCTCATCTGTAAGAGTGGTGGTGTCATAAGCAGCAAAAGAGACCGGAAAATCCGAGCACATGACATTGACTACAAAAATTTGAATTCATCTGCCCGTAAAATCAAAATTTGTAGTATTTAATGTAATTCAGGCAAAAAGTTTTCAGTATAATCTTAGCCTACTGGAAGACCTAACAATTAGTATGGAAAGCTTTTCAAATTAAGCAGAGCTGAATATAATGAACACAAAAGATGGAGTGCCAATTGGGTGCTTTTACTCTGTACAGTTGTCATTTAGCTAGCAGGTCAAACTGGAGAGTGTCCAATACTCTAAAAATAACCTTTATAAAATGTTAGGTAATGAAAAAAATCATTTAATTCAATTGTAGGTAGCTTTACCAACCTTTTCCACAAAGCCATACACTAATTAACAGATTTTGTATCTTTTAGAGTCAACACAGCTATACATATTTATGGTAAAAATGGAAAACCTTTGAAAGACAGCTTTGGGGATTATGTAAGGCCTGTGTTTAGCTTCTGGCTGGAAGAGGTGTCAGCCTGTGTCAGAGCCACTGTGTTGGGTGGTATCAGGCCTGTCTGTAGTAGAGAGAATCAACAATGCCTCTCGTGAAACCACCCTGCTTGTACTGCAGTAGTGAAATAAGTTGGCAGATGGCAGATGGTCGTTCAAGACTCAGTTCAGATCCTCATTACTGGCCCATTATATGTGAGAGCACTGTGGGGTGTGCTTGGCCCCCAAGATAAAAGGAGATCTTTGGGTGACCCCACAAGCTGCTCCAGACAGGACAGTGATGGGTGGCAGAGGTGCTACAGTCAGGCTGCCTGGAGGCTGGAGGAGGAAAATGAGCAATACAAAGGAGACTTTGAGGAATCCCTAATACATAAAAAAAGGCATAGGTTTTAAAAATGCAAAACACCATCTATTTGTCACAATGTGACAGTTTGCAAAGTGATGCTGGGACTTTGCATTTTACATATTATTTCTCACCCTATATCCAAACAATGATTTCGAGGGAGTTTGTAAGTACTGTCAATAATCCTCTCTCAGTAGACAAATGTGATTCTAATTACAGGGAAGTTAAAGCAGAAAAACTGACATTTTCAAAGCAAAGATCAAATTCTGATGTGAATGGTTCAAGTAAGACACCTAAATTCACACCCAGATTCTGAATTATAAGGAGCCTGATCACTGCAAATGCTAGCGCGCAATTCCCAGGCAGCTCACTTGCATTGAATTTTAATAAAGTCACTTAATTAGGTTTGTAAATATGGATTTAGGCGAGTAATGCCACACAAGTTTTAAAATGTTGTGCTTTGGCCTTATATGACTTGGCCAATAGTCTAGCAACAAACGTGATGCTGCTACAGACAAGTCACCCTCTTGTCAACAACTCATCTACTCCCAAATAGACATAGGTGATCAGTTATTCTTTGCTACTGATATTTTTTAATCCAAAGCCTCCTGCACAGGTAGCCAGAGAGAACAAAAATGAAGTCACCATACACATATCTTTGTATCAGTATCATTCATTGTCTCAGCATACTCACAAAATATTGCAGAGAGAGCTGTTGCAGATTTTTGTTTATCTGGAAGAGAGATGAAGTTCTTGCCCCAGTAAAAGCTGAACCTTTGTGCAAGTCCTAACTCAAGTGACGTGAGTAGATTCAATAAAGTAGCTGAAAATCAGGATGCTAATTACCAAAATGACCAACCAAGTTAGTAGCAGGGGATTCATGCGAGGTAGATGAGGTGATGTGAGAACAGCAGTACTAAGAGAATGGGGTTACTTGGCAGACATCAGTATTCGGGATAACAAAGACAGTATTTTTAGTAGATGATGATGTAGAATAAATAAGCCTCATATGGAATCTGTTCACATAGTTGTGGAAAAGCAGAATTTAAGGTTTGAGCATCAGAGTTTAATGTGAACAGAATATCTAAACAGACAGTTGACAGTGTTAACAAAAGTAATATTAGATTTGAATGAGAAACTTTGTACGGTTAATTAAAAATCAAAGACACAGTTATAATAGAAGTAATTATCCAGGAGTATTAAATCAGTTGCAAGTCCAAGCCCATAAAAGAATTAATCAGGAATAATTTAATATTTGATATTGAGGGCTTATATTTTCCACTAATGCCAAAATCCATTCCATTAACCAATACAATTCTTCAATAAATCTGTCTATAAAATGAATCACTGTAAGCTGGACAATAGTTGAACAACTCTATGGGAAAAAGTTTTAATTTTGCTTTTAAACTACAGTAACAGCAAATAAGAGTACTGTTTCTATCAAGAGAATCACATTGGCTAAGGCCAAAAGTTCTTCTAATCCAGCTCCCCAGGTCCAACAGTGAGCAATAGCAAATACCATGGAAATGATGTAAGAGCAAAGAAAGCTGCTCTCAAGGGTATGTAACTCAGCATGTTTGTGGTCTGGAAGTGTGATCTAGTTCATTCTTGTACGAATTCATTTAATTGCTCTTTAAATTGCAGTTGAGGTCAATCCATGCAAAAATTCCTGTTCTCTGCAGCAATGGATTCCATGATTTAGCAATGTTAAGTGGAAAAACATCTTCTTCTGTTTGTTTTGAGGCCTGCCACCTGATAACTTTCCCCTTCTGTTTTGTGTTGTTAGACTATGCATCTGAGACTGTCTCTGCTCCCTTTCTCCAGATCACTGATCATCCCATGGATTTCTCTCAGCCTCTCTCAGTCATCTTTTTTTCTTGTACCTTGCATCCACTTTTTAGCTCTTTTGGAGCCCTTCTTAATTGTCCTAGACATGAATAGCAAATAGTCAAAGGGAGTGAGAGAGGGAAGGCAAAAAGGATGATTTGCTTTTTATGGAGAGGGAACTGAAGTGCTGGGAACTTTGGGGGAAATTCCTAATATAGAAAGCAGGAAGGCTTAAAAGAAGCATCGACCGATGGGGAGATTATGGATACCATCTAACCACTGAAAAATTACCAACTCAGCCTAGTAACTTCTGCTCAAGCCAGATCTCACTGACGCCAGTGCAAGCCATCGCACCAACTCTGATTCTTGAAAACAGGCTTCTGCTGCGCAAAACTGTCATTTTATTGAGGTAGGTCAGGAGCTTTGTGCAGCTTTTGCCTGCAGGGCCCCTAGCTAGTAGTAGGTTTTGAACCAACAGGAAAACCTAAGCAAATAAAAGCGAAAGTCACATTATTTCAGTCCCATGTATCTGGCAGCACCTTGAAGAAGAACCAAGCTTTTATTGATGTCACCTAAATATTTTTTTCTTTTTTTTTAACCCAATAAATAAGCTTGTCACAAACCGGTACTGAGCCTCCTGCAGCCATTTATCAATTTGCCTCCTGCAGGAGCAAATGTCTAGAGGCAGTCTGTATAGCTGGTAACAAGGTGATAAACGGTCACACCAGGCTCAATGTTGGCATCTGGAGGCAGTTGTTTACCAGATCAAGTGCTTTATAAACTATCGATGAAAGGCTTCCTGCCTTCCCTTTCCTTCCTAAATGTAAGCTTACCTCTGAACACAATGGCCAGGAAAAAAAATCATTCCTGAAGCATATCTTAGTTAATTTGCAAAATTTGGAAAAAAATAAATAAATAAGGCTAGGACCTGGAGATAATTCTAGTTTCATTTGATTAAGCTTATGGACTATCATATCAGAGCAATATGATCTTAGTCATTGGGTTTACATGCATTAATATCAATGAGAATTTTGCTTTGAAGTCATCAGATACAGTGTGAGTTCCGCTCCTGTCTAGATGTCTGACCTTGGAAACAGTCTCCTATGTAGTCATCAAACACTACAAATAACAGTATTTATTATCAGTGTGAGTGTTACAGCCGAGAACTATTCAGGATCACAACTTCATAGTCATTATAGAGTGACTAGTTGTTAATATAGGGCTTTATTCATTTGATTTTTTCTCAAGTTCAAAATGAGAGGAAGCTGAAGGAAGCTGTTACTCTTGCACTGCCATCAGGAGAATTATTGGATAAAGATCTCTGTATACATCAGATTAGGAAAATACTTCAAATGTCCTGGGTACAAAATATGTAATTTAATGTCAAGCCCAGATTTATTTCCTTAAGGACATTGGACTGACATTAACATAAGTTCTCTACCAATCATTCCAGATGGATTAGACATTAAACAATTGTTGCAGAACGTACAATATAGTCTTAAAGGCATTGAATCTGCAGCATGCATGTTCCTCAGGATATTATTACAAGACTCTCCATGTCTTTTTTCTAATGGCTTTTTGGATTCTCTGCTTTCAGCCTGCCACAACCAGCTTTACAAGTGTCCAACCGCTCTTTTTCACTGTTATTAATTTTTTTTTCTATTGTAAAACATTTCTGATCATTCATCTGTCTGTCTAACTGCTTCTTAAGTTTATTGCTTTTCTGTGGTGCTGTTAGGGATTTTATTTCCCAACTGGTATTACTTTTTAACTACTCATGTAAATCTGTATCAGTTCAGATTCATGCAGAAAAAACAATTTGTCACAAATCTGCAAAGGCTAAATGATCAAAGCAGAGCTTGCGGGCTCACTAGTTTCTTTCTCTGCCTTCTTCATCAGACCTAAAAATATTCTGTCTTCATTCAAATTCTTACACTGCCCTGTGCTGTAGACTTTATGTATGACTGGGGAAATAAATGTGTGGGTCAGTTTCTTGGCATATCTGCAGGATCACCAAAGTTGCACCCATTTATATCTGCAGAGGATCTGGCAGTAGTTGTCAAAGGCTAATCACAGAGAAAAAATTCTAAGACAGCAGTGCCACTGAAATCCAGGCACCAAAATATCTTTATGGGCATGGGGCTTGCGACTAGTTTTTTTGGGGGGGAAAGAAGATTTTGGTTTCCATGTCATATTAAAAAAAAGTATCCAAATTTCCTGACAAGACCAAATGTGGAGAGATGGAATTGTGGAGGATTTATAGCTTGAAAAGGTGTCATCCTTAGTGACCTCTGTGCTGGAAGTTCTTGCTGGCAGCTGAAGGACACTGTGACTGATGACAAAGAAGCTGCAATTTGCAGTTTAGAGGGTTAACATCCACCAGTATCATGCTGGATTAATACTGCTGGCCTGGGGATACCAATGGCTGAAAGCTGTGACCACCAGTATCTGCTGGAGTTGGGTGCAGTGACAAGAGGGTATGTTGCTCCTCAGCTGTAGAGATGGCAGTGTTATATAGGTACAAGTCTATGGGGCCTGATGACATGCACCCCAGGGTCCTGAGGGAACTGGCTGATGTAGTTGCCAACCCACTCTCCATCATATTTGAAAAATTATGGCAGTCGAGCAAAGTCCCTGGTGACTGGAAAAAGGGAAACATCACTCCCATTGCAAGGGCAAATTGAACCTGACCAGTCTGGTTGGCTTCTATGGTGGAGTTACTGCATCAGCTGACAAAGGAAGACCAACCAATGTCATCTACCTGGGCTTCTTTTGGCGTGGTTCCACATGACATCCTTATCTCTAAATTGGAGAGGTATGGATTTGAAGGGTGGACTATTCGGTGGATAAGGAATTGGCTGGATGGCTACAGCCAGAGAGTTGCAGTCAACAGTTCTATGACCAGGTGGAGGCCAGTGAAGAGTAGGGTCCCTCAGGGGTCCATCTTGGGACTGGAGCTGTTTAATGTCTTTGTCAATGACATAGACAGTGGGATTGAGTGCACCCTCAGCAAGTTCTTTATTCAGAGGGTGGTGAGGCACTGGAACAGGTTGCCCAGAGAAGCGGTGGATGCCCCGTGCCTGGAGGTGTTCAAGGCCAGGTTGAATGGGGCTCTGGGCAACCTGATCTAGTGGGTGGCATCCCTGCCCATCGCAGGGGGGTTGGAACTATCTTTAAGGTCCCTTCCAACCCAAGCCATTTGATGATATGATAACAAAAGGTGAATGTAGATGAATGGCACTTGCTTACATCTCTTGCTAGAGCATTACTACAATGCCCTTCTCAACATGTAGCATAGCACGGTGAATGAGTGAGTTTACCCACAGTGGCATGAGGGTCCAACCTCTGCGGCTTCCACAGGCAAGGACCAGCATCCTTAGTCAGTCACTGTCATGGATTTTTTGTAAGGACATGCTGTGACCCAAATTCTTCCCTGGGGCATCATGGTGTCTTCACATAGGTCACGGTCACATGTCCCAGAGCAGACTTTGGCCCCATTTACCATATGGGAGCTGGAACATTATATTCTTTCTCAATGTCCCTTTTGTTTATTTTTGTGTTTCTGTTAAAAGTTCAAATGAAGAGCTAATTACTGACCCAGCAGAGCCAGTTGGCTGCAGGCTTCCCTGCTGCTCTGCTGTGAGTCTGCTCATGAATGAATTTTTGGTTTTGAGGCAGGTTTCCAAGGCCCCTGTGATGGTCCCAATTTAGCTCAGGTTGTTTATTACTTGACATTCCTAAATATTAAAGTACTATTAAAACTAGAAGGCCAATCTGTAAGGAAACGTCAAAACAGGTAACTTAGTCACTTCTCTGCACAGTGACCAGGATAACGTGAGTTCTCTTGTTCCTCACAAACCTCTTTCCTCTCTTTAGAAATGTGAAAAACTTACTCAGTCATTGCTCTCTGGCTCTGCCAGCTAATTCCCACATTGGGGCATTTCATCCTTGCAAATCTGCTTTTTTCTCATAGTCACTGTGTCATTTTCCCCTTGTCTTCTCAGTATGCTTTGTACATCATCTACATTGCTGTCAGGATTTTCCATGTGCAGGAGGGAAAAGGGATGGCAGAGCTCCAGGGATTGTTTCTGGTTTTGTCAATGGCTCTGTGTGGAGGCTTGAGCAGCTCTCCTAACCTTGCCACATCTCAGCTTTCACCTCTGGAAAATGCAAGAAGGATAGTAAAACTTTTAAAATGATGTGAAAATCAGATCAGAGTTGATAAATATATTAGTTTGGTTACTATCATAGACATTGCTAAATGACTTTCCTCTCCAAGAAGTACTTTGTAGACACGGAGGAAACTGAATCTGTATATGTATTTATAAACACCATATGTGCACCTTGACTTACTTATTTTGATAACAGGTCTTTCTTGACCTCACAGAGTTAAACCAAAACTGTTAGAGATGGGAAGAGAGGGACAAACGTGTGTTAGAGACTTGCAACATCCTGTAGTCACTATGGCAGAGATTAATTTTAGAGAGGGTTGTAATGTAAGTAGCTCTGCAGGTGTCATGGGTAAAAGCAAGGATCTGCTGGAGACAGAGCTGACTGGTAAACATTAAAAGCTGGGAAAACTGCAGGAGATAATAGAGCAGTTGGGTAGGATGGGGCAAAAATGTCAAGGACCTTTGAGGTGAAAATGAGGTACTTGTTTCATGTGCCTGGGTTATGAAGATCCTCAAGTTCAAAACACAAAGTAGATGCTGCTTGTTTGGTGCCAGAGTTTAAGGCAGTGTTTGGCAAGCCAGCAGCGGAGGAGAGTCCTCTGTGAATGTCCGTCATAAGGATGGCTGCTTTGATGTGGTTGATAATGCCTCTGCCCACGGGAGTCAGGCTTCAGATGGGTCACTGTAAACATGTGGCTAACAAAGGGCATGTGAGTCACCAAGGCAAACTCATGGTGATAGTCTGGTATGTGAAAATAGTTGAATGTCTCCCAGCAGGGCTTGAAAGTACAAATGACACTCTGCATAAAGCGTGACAGACGGACCTCAGCAGATGTATCATCCCACATTACAAGATGATATTGAAGTTGTTTTCAGGTGTGAATTTGTTTGTTGATAAAACACTAGAAAAATCTGAATAAATTCAGAAAATAAAACATCAAATCTCCTTTTGTTCCATCTGTTTTGCGTATCTCAGAGGACTCTGATGGGCCTGATTCCCGCATGGCCTGAGTCTGGGAAGCCTTTTACAGAAACCTAGTTCCACAGTAACACAAAGACACATCATTTATACCTCTGTGATAAGCACTTAGAAATATTTTTGTGACAAAGTTGATGTAGCTACTAGGATCATTGACCTCACTTATTCATTCATAGTCTGTAGTATCAATATTTCCAGTTGGTGCAGAAGCAAGGTAATGTGTGGGAGCAAGAGAACAGATAATGGAGCACTGAGAGCAGCGTATGTGAGCAGGGAGGTCTCACTACTGAAACAACAGCCTCAGTTCTCTGCCGTGCCTAGCATCCATTTCCAAGGTTGCCATATTACACAGATGCCATATTACACTGGAATTTGCAAAGTCCTAAATCCTTCAATAAATTCAAGTGGAACAGTAATTTTCCTGTATTTTCTTTAGGCAGCGGAACCTTCTCCATAGAAGCTCCATGGGAGACCACCTCCTTCCCTGTCCCCTTCCCCAGTTCTCTGCCTCCAGTTCCTTCCCACTCCCCATCTCCAACTGTTCCCAGCCTCCGCTCCTTATCAGCTTGTCTTTTGCTGGCTGTAACAGTGCAGAGCTATGCTTGTGGCCAGAGCAGTGACGACTGGGGCAGCAGGGAGTCCCCAGTGGCACAGAGCCCTGCCCCTGTCCCGGGGGCAGCAGTGGCCGCTGGAGGGGCCGAGGAGCAGCACGTGCAGGGAAGTGCACGGATTTTGTCACTATCTGGCTCTGGAAAGAAGAGAGTGACAGAACCTGTCAAACTTATCAGCTGGGTATTTCTGCATCACTATGGTTGCTCTAATCTGCTTCTTGCTGGCCAGGACCCAGGGAGCTGTATGGCAGATGGGGACAGGGTTCCCCGGCCGTGTCCCTTAGTATTCCCTTTACACCACCAAGTGCGCGGGGGTTGGCACCATCTGAAAGAGGGAAAGGGTTGATGTGCAGCTCAGAATACAGCCTGGGAATGACAGCAGCAAGCAATGGAAGACAGAGAAGAAAAAAAGCACGTTAGACAAGGCCTGTGATTTGTTTGGGGATTTTTAATGCTTCCCTCCATGAAAGCAAAGCTCTTTCAGTCAGTTTGACCCCAGTCATTTTGGCTCTGCTACACATTGCACCAAATATTTACTCTGCTAAATTGCATTGCTAGAGTCTCATTGGCGTATTTTCTTTGAAGTGATATCCTAGAGCTTTCATTTTGTTGCTGGAAATCCCTACATCATATCCTATCGTCCATCCCTTACAGAGCTCCAAACCCCTGCAGGCACCAAACCTCCGTGTTAGGCTTCTTAACGGCAGGCCTGAGAATCAAAAGAGCCTTCATGCTGGCACATCAATCCAGGAGCTGAGATACTGACCCTACGTGTGAAATTTTGATTGGGTTTAGCTAATTTTGCATGACATGTCCCACCAGTCTCCCCAGTCTCAGCAATTCAGCAGCATCAGACACAGTGTATTCGTGTACCTTAGGCCAGTTCTCCCAGCTCGGCTCTTCTGAAAGGTCTCCCTTTGACGATCAGACATGCCTTTCCCTCCTGCAATGATGTCTGAAAGTGCTGACAGCCTGCTTAGGGAAAGCAAGGAAGAAACCCTACCCAAGTTTGTTTGCTTTTTGAGCAAACCTTGTTGATTATCAGCTAAAGCAGTCTGTCTAGAGACCAAAATCAAGTATGCACACGCAGCTTCATGGAGTTACAGTTTGCAGCCTGTGAATTAATTAGCAATTTCTCTGAAGAACAGCAGCCTGACAATTCGCAGACTTCATAGCTGTTTGACTTTGATAAACAGACAACATATGCGACAGTTTCCTGGGATCATGGTAGCCTACTTAGCGCTGCAAACCACCAAAAACCAAAGTGGGACTTGCCAAAAGCAAGCTTACACAATTCCTAAATGCTAGACATTAAAGCATTAAAGGGACTTTGTCATTTTAAACAAATTAAAATTTGTATTTACAGATAGGAAAATAGTGAACTCCCATGGGAGGATTTGACCCCTCAGCTACCTACCTATTGTAAAGGAGATCCAGTATGGCTTGGGCAGCTTAGTGGTACCATTACAAACTGTCCCATTCCTAAACAGTAGGAGAGCAGTAAATAAGAGTACCAAAAATGGAGGTAACATGTCCTGTCACCCCTATTTTTCTTCTTGCATTTGTAGCGTGTGCTTACCATGTCTCACCTTCAAGAAAACTGTTACCTTTGTTAGTCGGTTCAGCAGCTAGGTCTCAGATCTGAACTGTGGATTGGACACTGCATAAGTACAAAAAACAGAGGATCCCTTTTTTTGAGGCAGTTCCACTCTGATACATGAGACAGACAAAGGTAAGGAAAAGGGACATAAAAGGCAAAGGCATTTTCCTCTCCCTTGGAGTGAGGTGATTTATTTTCTGGCTTTTTCATCACTTAAGGATGTATGACTGCATCCTGCAATAATAGCCGGTGTCCACAAGGCAGGATTGCCTAGCTGTAGTAAAATGCAAAAGTGAAGCATGGCAATTTACCAGCCTGAACAGCAGCTTTAGTTCACTGAGGCAGGTATGGTAGCACCTGGATTTTGCTTCTGAGTATGATGCATTTCTTTCTATCCTGAGCTTTTTACTGAACATGACAGGCTGTGTAATGAGAGACCTCTCACTTCTGGTCATCTTATTAATGATCCCACTTTTTCTTTGTAACACCTAGTTGTTATTTTACTCCTTCTCTTCTTGTTTACTACACACAGCACTGTCATATATTTAGCTTTTCTTTTACCTCTCAAACATAACTTAGCAGTGATAGATTCTATCTATACAGAGATTAAAGTTTGTTACTAAGAATATAAAATATCTAAAAGGGTTTGCAAAGGTTTACTCTCAGATTAAATATAATTACAAATTTTTCCTGAGTGCCTATTGTGTGACAGTAGGAGGGACAGACAGCCTGTGTGATTATCCCAAGTCACTTTTTTTCGCTACAGCACAACCCAGATATTCACTGTTCGTTCTTTTTAACTGGAAAATTGTGATTGCTGTGCTTTATATTTATACACAGCTTTGTTTCACTGCTCATCCTCACCAAATCTTTTTACTCCTTCTGGAGCAGAACTTCCTCTGTCTCCCCAACAACCATGTTCCAATGCAGTAATGCTCTTAGCTTAAAGAAATGTCACATTTTGAGGACTTCAAAATCAAATAGTTTGAAGAAGAGCTGTTAGTCTTGATTTTCATTTTTTTTTCTTCCAAAGAGGCTACCTGCTATTTCAGGAAAGAACTGGACATCACAGTTTATTTTTCTAGGACTGTTACAAACTTTGGAAGTACTTGTATTTCAGGTGTGACATGAGGTGAAGTCGTCTACACTAATTCAGGAAATGATATGAAACCTATAATACTCAGCCTTGGAAACAACTGCTGCCCTACATGTTATATGTCTGTTGTGCTTTTTGTGAAATCCCACTGTGGAACTGCAGCTTCTGAGCCAAATTCACCTTGAGATAAGCAAATATTTATATGTCGACTTCAGAGGAGATACACCTGCTGGCAAGACTAATAAACTGGCCCTACATCTTTGTTGAGCCACTGCCATATCTTGGTCAGGCTGCAGACTAATTTTTGGTGCTCTGTAAAATTTTCATGGTGACTCTTGGAAAGCTGCCAGCTGGGTGTCATGTATGGCATTTTTGGTCCATCAATATCTGACTGAACTTCAAAGAGAAATATTTGCTCTTCCTGGACTTTCTGAGCTGCTCTTGCAGTTTCTTTTTAATTCCTTAGTGCATGGGCTCTGTGCGGTGTCTCCTGGACTGAAATATCCCAACTGGAGCAATTTCTCAGAAATAAAAACTTCTGAAAAAATATATGATATTTAGTCTGTAGTATAATTGGCTTGGCATCTGCAAATCATTGAAAAGGTGGTGACTGATCCTCAGAAAAAAATGGTTATCTAGCAAACCTAGGAAAGAGGTGGCTGAATATCATCATTAATTATTAGCATCCTTTGCAGAATCTGGATAGACTGTTGTGATTGTAATCTGTCATTGATTCCCCCAGTATTTAAAAGAAGCATTTTTTCAAACTACTACAAATATATGGTACTGTGAAAATTGAAATATAATTAACCATGTGGTTTATATTGGATTTGGTTCATATTAATTCAGTGCCAATATTGTTTAGGAAGAATTTATTAGTTTAAGTCATTATTTTTGTTTAGACTTTCAGCTGAGATGGTGATTTGAAGGAATATGTTTAGCTTACAAGTCTGGGGAGGATTGGGTTATAGAAAAGAGTACCAGGGTTGGAAATTATTTTCGTGTTTGGAATATCTTTTTGTGCATGACTGGTGCATGGCCGGCATGCGGGTGTGCGGGTGTGCATTAGTCTTACAGTTCAGCACGTGCTCCATATTCCGTATGTTTTGGCTTGTAAAAGGAGAGGTTCACTTCAGAATAAGATGTATCAATAAAAGAAATCTTTTTTATGCATCATATATTTTAATGCCAGTAGCCTCCCCTCGCCTTTGCAGGAGCCTGTATCTCTAGTTATTCTCTTCCTAAAAAATGCTTGAGACTTGACCCTTAGATTCTACCCTGAAAGTTGAAATTATATGAATGTCACCTCTCAGAACAACAGTACCAGATCATCCTCATTGTGTCCCAGGAGCTGGTGCTCATACTGCATCTTCTGCAGACTCTGTGAAGACAACAAAACACAACACCTCACCTATGTGACAAAAATCTTGGATGAGTCCCTTACTTGTATCCATGATCTGGGATGAAAAACCAACAAGGGTGGGAGGATTAGTCAATAATAACAGGTTAAGTGCATGTAAAGTTTGGAAGAAAGAGACGTGTTACTTCTTTATACCAACGTTAGGCTTATTATCATATGTAAATGAGGTGGGAGAAATAATTCAGCTAATCAAACAAGGGATTTTGTTTGGCTTTGAAACAACTGCCAACAACCTGAAGTTTGTTTGTTTGCTCAAGCTGAAGTTTCATAATATTCCCGGGCAACATAAACACAACCTGGAAATCTCACCCCAACTGCACATTCCCAGACCTTCCTTGTGTCTGGACTCCTGTTTGAGGAGTGGTGTGGTGAAGTGGAATAGGAAATGGATCTGGCAGAAAATGCATGCCAAAGTAACAAAGAAGATTTATTTTCAGCCACATGCATTCTTTAGTCTTGCTTGCTCTATAAGCGTTGATTCTGCCCCAGTGGAAAAGGTGTGAGACTGGAGCTGGAGGTGACACCCCCAGTTGCATGGCTGTCTAAACTTTTCAAGGAATCACAGCCTGAAAGAGTGAAAAATGTATTCAGACATTGATTCTGCCACCGATTTCTTTCTTACTGATGGTTTTGCAATCACATTTTGCTATTAAAAAAAAAAAATCCATTTTTCCTTCTCTAACAGCTGTGTGGAAGACTCAGACTCAGCAGGTAGATATATCCAGAGGAGCATGCACCTGGGTTTCAGTTTATGCTGCCTTTTAACCCTGTGTTCTGATGCTAAGCAAATCTGATTCTGGAGCTGTCTTGTCTGTACTGAGTTAAAGCAGAAATTTAATGCTAAAATAAAGTAGCAAGTTCTTGAATAAAAGGTAATTTATTTGTTTTTGTGCCCCCCTCCTATCTCCCATTCTCAGTGACTTCAGATTTCACTCTTCACAATGAAAAGTCCCCACATTAAAACAAACAGCTAGTTTTGAAGTTCATGCCAGTCTTCTCACATTTTTGGATTCAGGTTTCGCCATCCTCTCTCATACTGGCATCGTCAACTCTTTCGTTTATATTACAGGCTTCAAAAATATTTTGTGTTGTTTCTGGGCCTAGTTCCTTTATTGCAGATAATTTTTCAATTTTTTTTTTAGTGCATCCTAAAGGCTCAGAAACTAAAAGGCAAATAAGGAAATCAACGTTCTCTTTTATTTATTTCAAGCTTTCAGACCAAATACTATAATATTTCAGGAGTGAACTCAAGCTGATTACAAGCTCAGAGCTGACAATAATGTACTACAACCAAGGCAATTTGCTTTGGAGCATTTCAGATCCTCTGCGCCACCATGTATCTAGCCCCACCAGCTGCTTCTAAAACTTGTACTTCAGCTGCCATAATCTTATCATTAAAGGTGGATTTAAGTTTTAAGAACCTATGAACAAACCTTTGTACTTGCAACCAGAAGCTGGGCGATGACTCTGCATTTAAGGTGCAAGCTCAGCTTTACTCCAGCGTCGGGTGCTAATCCAGTATAATCAAATGTTGGATGGTGTGAACTCCCAGCAGCTCCTTCAGAGAGATGCAACTATTTGCTTTATTGCTCAGCTGCTGCTTTCTGACTTTTCAAATCCCTTCTATCCTGTTGTTTTTGTTTCCTACTCTTGCAGTGGTAACATGAGGAAAAAAGATGAATTTGACCACATCCGTGAGGATGTCAAGCGTTTATACTTTATTAGTTTAGAAGCTTACTAAATTTAAACAGAAGCATTAACATGGCCCTAGGCTCTCTTGACAGTTATAAACTCTTCCTTGGGGGGATTTCGGTAATGCTTTCTAATCAGCTTAAGGAGTTAATTAAACAGCTGTCACTTAGCTTCTTAATTCTGAGACTTGATGCTAAATAAGATTTGAAATTAGTTGTGCATGACTGAAGCGTGGATTCTCTGATACAAATAAGATGGCTGCTAGCTGAAGAGGAGGAAATCTAGGCCTTTTAAAAATAAATAATGACAATATTTGAGGTGGTACCCTGGGTTAATGCTCTAATGGCTGATTAATTTAAAAAAAAAAAAAAAAGCACTATAAGGCAAGTGGAGGATATTAGTGAGTGCCAAATAGGACAGATTTTCAGGCAGCTATTCATTCTCATTTGATGGCATGCCCTGGCCTTCAGGAGATTTCAATGATCATTTTGTTTTCTTCCCTATTGCAGTCTGTAGATGGCAAACCCAAAAGCCAAGATACCTATTGAAAACAAAAAGAACCATGCTTGATTTTGGAAGCTAGGCATTTAGCCTGGAAAAATATATTCCACTACTATAATCAAAAATGCAACTGGAGATCTACTGTGCTTATGGAACACGTATTATAGTGCTCTGGTGACTTTTTAATACTTTTTTTTCCCCGTATATTGTGGTAGGACAAGTATTTCTTCTCCTGAAGGGTGTGAGCTGCAGATCAGTCCAAGTTATTTGGAGGAAACATGTCTACAGGTCTTTTTTGAGAACAAGCTGGTGCCTTGCTTACTGCTGCTTGTAGTGTTGTGAGGCTTGTGAGGGCTAACAGGGATTCAGCATTAAAGTGATGTTTTGGATCATACTAAAATGCTTTTGGAAAAGAATGCTGACAGTTACTACTAAAATTTTCTTTGTATTTTACTATTAAACAGAGTGTTCTTGTTATGAATCTGATGTGGGACCTCAAAGCTAAGCATGAGTCAGTCATATACTTATTTATTTTAAAAGTCATTATTAATACAAACATCAGGAAATGTTATGTACAGGGAGAGAACAAAGGGAGGGAAAAAAATTCTTTAGGATTTATAAAGATATTGTTGAAGTCCTTTCTTTCATCACAGGAATTACACAGTAAAAGATATCTGAAGGGAACTTAAATTGCAGGGAAACTGCTAATTAAAACCGAAAAACTAATAGGTGTTCACTTCTGCATTTCTACTTAAATAGATGCTTACTGCGTACATCTTCTGAATATGCTTCTGCTGGAGGGCTTAATACACTCAGTTATTTAATATGAATGTTTTCAGTAGGCAAAGAATACTCACCCCAGAATCTTCTTTAAAAGCATTACCATTTTTTTGAACATGGTAGTAATTTCAGAATAAGGATTACCTGGTATTCCATTTCTATTACATAGAGAAAGATGTTTTTCTCTGATTGCTATTATTATTTCCTTTGATTATTTTAGGGGTTCAGTGTATGCAAATTATGCTATGTAATGGTTAGAGAAAGATCAGCATCTTTTTAATAGCTGCTCAGGGAATCAACTTTAAGTAGTCTGAATATTTGCCTATAGCTTTGCAAAACCCAAGAGTATTCCCGTCTTGCAGTGCCCTGACATCATATCTCATATAATCTATGTTAGTTATGGATAAAGAACATAATATTTCTTCAGAAGATTCCTTTATCACTTAAGCAGCAAAAACTAACACTTTTAAATTAGTAACTATTTAGATTTATAGCTTTTACATGCTGAGACTCTGAACTATAAATCTCTATATAGCTAAATAAGTATCATGTTTGTTTCCCCTAAATGAAATAATTTTTATATGCTTTCACCATGGGAACGTTAAGCTCTTTCTAGCCATTAAACAAATGACTGAAGAAACATTTTACTCTGCCCCCGCTGCATAAATTGGTGTACATGGTTATTATGCCTCTATGTTGAAGGCAGAGATGCAAACCACGAGCCTAAAGAAATCATCCTCCAAGTCCTTACACATGGATATACTGAAGACTCTGCAAACAGAATATACAGCTCAGTTACTCTAGCATAGATATGCACTGCCAGCTTGCTTTGTACTTCTTTTGCTTCAGAGAAGTATTGGATGGATTTGTTTTCCAGGGGCTGGACAAGTGCTTTCTGACAGAAAATCAGCATAGACATTTCCATGAACTCCAGGCATTACGTTTTCTTTTTCTTTTCTTTTCTTTTCTTTTTTTTTTTTTAATCCCCTCTCATTTCTTTTGGAGAGATACGTGACAAAGGCTGTTTTGGACATTTTTATGACTGTCTAAAAATTAGCAGTAGTCATATGCTGTGCATTGTGCTGATATGGACTATGCACAGTTCTGGAAACACTTTGGTTCTGAACATAGATCTAAAACATAAATACAGACAAAAGCTATAAAACATTGAAGCTGAGATCTTTGATTTTAGATAGAGACAAAACATGAATTTGCTTCCTTATCTTAGAATCAGGAAAGCATACATTTATCTCCTGGTATTTAAGTACTCCTGTTAAAGTCCTTGAGATTATTGCCATGGTTGGTGTGAGTCCAGATCTGTTGGACTGTAGCCTCAGACAGAAAGCTCTGGGACAGGACTTAAGTTACTGAGCTTTGAAGCCACCTGAGACTTCGGACTTGCAGAAATTTCTTGCGTATTGGACGTTCTTTGCACATGCTTTTAAAAGGTGGCTGAGAAAGAACGCAGGGTAGTGACAGTGACATAGCTGATGTAATAAGAAGCTTGTTTTTGCATGTGTTTCCAGAAAGCAGCAGGTACCACCTATATTAGGATGCAGCCTGTATTCAGAATATCCAAAGCTAGGGATCAGAATTTGGAAACTCAAAAGAAATTCATGAAGCTTTTGAGAATCATTCTCAGTTACTAACTCTTACCAAGGGAAATTACATTTGCCTTTGGTAAGCAGACCTCATTAATCACACTGTTTCAAAGGCTTGGTTATTAAACCTCCCTTCACTTTATAAAATAATTACAAGGGTCATATTGTAATGTACTGACTGGAGGAAGAAGGGCATTCCTGCTTGGGGGAGCAGGTATTTTTAGCTTGGCACTTGGTACAAGCAGCTAGGTGTGTCATATGGCCTCGAATAGTCCCAATGAGATGAGATTCGTGCCCAAGTGTTTATGAGATCAGGACCTAATGCTTGGATTGTGTAATTATCATGGACGCTTAATAGCACTTGTTCTGTCAAGCTGCCCCCATTTGCAGCTCTGTGGAGCCTACAGGAGAGTGGCAAAAGTATCTAAATAACCTGCATGCAGTAACTTTGCTGCAAAGCCCAAATTTGAAACAAATAAAAGAACCTGGAAACTTAATTGCAAATCTTCCTGAGATCCCAGTTGCCTGAATAATATATTCTCCTGTGAGAACAAATGTGCACTCAAGGCAGATGGGTCTTACAGTACAGGCAGATATTCTCACCTTTGTATGAATTATAATGTCAAAATATCTGAAGGGTTTTTGTGCTGAGGGAGGGAGAGGATTTTCTTCTTAAGTTCTCTTTTTGTGAAATCCTATTTCACCCTCCCCTAAAGATCATGGTAAGGATGGGGAAAGTTTAGCAAAGCAGCTATCAAAAGACCAGGATTTTTTTTTTCTTTAAATATTGCTTTGAGTGAATAAAGTGTCTCTGTTTCTTTAAGTAATGGGAAAAAGTCTTAAAGTCTTTTTGATCCATATCCTTTAGATGAGAGAAGTCTTTAGCCCAAGAGGCAGCAGGGGGAGTCATCATCTTCTGGTAACTTGGTTTCAATCTCTTACTTTGTTGTCTTCCACAAGTGAAATCAGGTCAGTCTCAGTGCTCATAGCTGGAGCTATTTAGATAATGAGCGGTTAGCACTTGGGGGCTTTGGAAACCTTTTTTTCACAGGAGACAGCTGAAATCAAGAGCCTCTTGTTCTACGGGATAGTCTGTGATTTGAAGGCATGGTTCTGAAAATCTTAGAGACCTTTCCAGGAATGAGCAACATTCTGCAATAAGGAGATGAATTCAGGGGCCAATCTGGGCTCTCTGTGTCTCTTGGTACAAGTCAGTGATGTCTGCGGTGCGTGACTGGTGCGACACCCCAGTAACTGTGGGTGCTGTTTAGCCTTGTGTTCTTCACATAATCAGAACTCAATGCTTTTAAATTAGAAGTGGTAAATCAATTGGAAGGAATGCATTTTGTAATAATCCTCACAACAGTGATGTACTAGTAACACATGTCACTACAGAGTTTGTTTTGTTTAAAGAACCTAGACCTTCTCAGCATCCTTCCTTTTTGGGAGAGGATGGTTTTGCATGAGCCTCATTAACAGATAAAGAAACATTTGCAAGCAACTGCTAGCCCATCATACGCAACGAGAGCCAGGATAAGTCCTAGAAAACCTGACTAGGGTCTGATTCCCTACAGTCCTGTGGTACATTAAGTACTTTATGTGGGACCAGAATTGTAGCACTCTTAAACTAATTCCCTAGGTGGCAGATCAGGGGAACCCAGACCTTATCTGTCATGAGAGACATTGCCACTAGCCCACTTTGCAAGTTGTGAACTGGAAGACTTTAGTTGAATCTGCCAACACTGCATCCCCAAGACCAGCCTGAAGCCTGTGCTAAAGACTAGAGTTGCTTCCATGCATGGCCATCCTGAGCATCCAATCAAATGGAAACATTCTGTGGGCAGAACAGCCAGACTTAAGCTATGTTATTTTTATGTGATCAGCATGGTCATTCATGAGCTCAGGATAGAGACTTCAGTATCGCTAGATGCAGGGTACATCTTGCTAATGTGGTGCAGCATCATTCCTTGGGCATTAGGTTGTTCTGACACTTGATGAGCGTTCATGAAAGAGCAATTAGCGTATGACATGTCTTAACAGCCCTAAATCAGAACTGGAAGCTTGGTTCCAGGATTGAAGGGAGGGAATTTGTCTCTTCTGCCTACTGTGCTTGGAATGGTTCTTAGAATAGACATTAGAAATTAATGTAAAGGTGAATCTAGGTGATATTAATGAAGTAATGGTGAAATATACTGACCCAAAGGGCTTTTTTGGTCTCTTAGGACGCAGAGATCCTGAATACAGCTATTCTCACTGGGAAAACAGTGGCTGTCCCTGTCAAAGTGATCTCTGTGGAAGACGATGGGACTGTGACTGATCTTCTGGAATCTGTGGAGTGCAGATCATCAGATGAAGATGTCATTAAGGTAGGCTCATACTGCTTCATTGCACAAAGGGAGAGGCCCTACAAAACAGTGATGTTCTGTAACATGACAAGTTCCTTCTCCTTCCTAACTGTTCTACTGCTGAGAAACAAAGGTTTATTATCACTGTTACTTATAGATTGGTTCAGTGGAGCAATAAAACAAACAGAAAATCACATATATTCCATCCTGCATGTCAAATACTTGGAATTGTCTATCACTTCCCACCTTTGAAGTATTCTCAGAGTTCACTCTACCTCTGCTTTTTACTTTTCGGCTATATGGGCTGTGTGGGGTCAGGAAGGTTGGCAGCTGACTTTCTAGAGGAGGAAATAATTCCTCCGAAGTTAGTTTGCCACATTGGAGCAGGAGTTGTGTGACTCAAAGTTCAGGTCTGTTCTTAGTACTGACCCAGTAGTGTACTGCAAACAACATTAGCTTTAAATTTGGAGTTTTCTTTGATCACAACTGCTACTAGAGGGTCTCACAGAAAACATGTTGCCCAACAGTCGTGGACTGGGAACTGCTCGGTGAGACTCTTGACCAGTAAATTTACTCTGTACAGCAGCTCTGTAGGCTAAACTTCTTTGAAAGATAAGTGGCAGGAGATAATGTAATGCTACTCATAGCTTTTACTCATAGTTTCTACTTTGCTAGCCAGTGGTAAAGAGAGAGCTTGCAAGAAGCTCTCCAAGCCACCATTTTACTACTGAAATCTTACGGTCAGGATGGACCCTCAAGACATTTGCTGCTTCATGAAGACTTTCAGCTTGTACCAGTAAACACCAAAAGCTTGTGAGAAGCCCTTCATCTTTCTGCTCAGGTTGGTTAATGGTTCACAAACGTTAAAGGCAGTGGAAGACACAGTCTGCTGTGGTGATTGTAGGAGACACGGTGGAAGGTGTGGCCGGCATGGTGACAGCATTGGCTCATCTAGAGCAGCATTTATGTTTTCACAAACTTATCCATGACTGTCGTGTGAGAAGATAAAAGGAGAAACGTGGCTACAAATAAAAGTTACAATTGAATTTTTTTTAACATAACCAGCTTGTCACAAAACGATTATAAATACCTCGGGCAACCCCTTCAGCTGCTGAAATCACTGTTATCCCATTAACTTTTGTGAACTGCACCATATTGAGGACTTGGCCTTTGTGAAATTTGCCTTAGCCTAAAGCTGACTGGAATGCTAAGCTTTCTCCCTCTTACGTTAGTTCATTTTAATTTAGATTCAAATGGCTGAAGGTATTGTTTAGCTCCAAAGAAAACCTCTCTGGGCCCCATTAGCTGAAAAAGACTCTTCCTAGTGGAGCTTTTTTGCCTTTAAAGGAAAAGAAGGGTGCAGGTGCTTGTTTGTCACTGTCATATGGGAGAACTGATGGAAGTTTGAGATGTAACGTTATGTTACAGAGGGAATGACAACTTGGAGCAGGGTAATTGAAGAACAGAGCTGAGTATGGATTTAAATGATCTTTCTTGAACTATCTCTAAACAGATTTATTTTTTTGTCAAAATATTGCGATGTTGACATTCATTGGAGTTGTTTTAAGCAATTTCTTCATGATAATTTCTTATACACAAGATGAGCCCATGCAATTTAGAAGTCCAGCTTTTTTAATGTTTCTACTTTAGAATCTACTCAGGTCTCCTATTTATCTGAATAGCCACCATGCTGGCATTTTCTGATTAAATAAGTCTTTCTGGCTATCTTAATCCAGACGTCCTTTTTGCTTCTATGAAGCCCTTTAGAATCTGGTAAATCTGCTAAATATAGCAAACTGATGCACTGAGTCTAGGTTTAAAAACAGAAAGAAATAATCTGATTTTCTTGCCTTGCGTTGTGGAAGTTAATGAACTAAGTCTTCACTCATGTTAATTAACTAGCTTTTCAGTTTATTCAGGGAACTGGAAAAAAAAACAATTTGAAAGCAAATATATGATTTGGAAGATATTTTAAACATCAATTTTGTTTTCCAAAGTTCTAGTTCATCAAAATGTTTTGTCATACTCATTGGGTATTTGTGAAAAGGTTTGGCCGATACAAATCTGCAACAGTTTTTAGTGTATAACATGTTCAGCTCTTACCCCGGCAAAGACCTTAAAGTGGAAGTACTCCTTATGTATATGTCTATCATCAATTGTAAATGCATGAGTATACCAATGAAGATTTGTGTGCTTCCTATTATTCATACATAGCATTGCACAATGACGCTAATGATAGGACCTATGTCACAATAGGAAATCTAGTCAGACATCCAGATGTTCTGGGCTTCTACAAACATCCCACTAGAGTTCACTCCTCTGCAGTAGAAAGGCAGATTTCAGCAGCATTAAAATTAGTCACCAGTTTAAAGTGAGCTTTTAATTGAAAACGTCTCTCTGAGTTTTCGGTTTACCTGCTCTGTTTCCGACCAAGCCTTATTCACAGACATCTTATGTAATGAAGATAAAGTTACATAATTAGTGGCCAACCTTCACCAAGCAACAGTAATTAGAGTTTCTGTTCTCTAGGCATTAGAGTAGTGAATATAAAATGGAAGAAAATGTTTGCTTTAAATGCCCATTCAAATATGAAGTTTAAAATTACATTTCTATGTCTTCACTGTTGTTTTTCAGTGGACCTGTCATGTAACATCTTTTATTCCTATTGTGTGTGTGTGTGTGTGTGTGTGTGTGTTGATTAATGATGAATTTAAGCTCATTTTCCACTGAATGTTGGTATCTTCATTCAACTTTTAGTTCCAGGGGCCACATTTATTACTCACTTCTTTAATCAGGGACTTCAAAGTACTCTAGAGAGCTGGACCAAATTCTGCGCTGACTTTTTTTCTGCCAAATTGCATGTACCTGAATTTGGTTGAATAAGTCAAGACAGAATTTAGTCCATTAAAAAGATATCATTAATGGCAAATGATGATCTGAAATTATTTAGCCCACAGTGACAGAGTAACCATGCCAAAAAGTGGAGACAAGTTATAGACTCTGTTTCACAAATGAGGAATCTGAGACACAGGAAAGTTAAGGTAAGAATTTCAAAGTGCTGTAATGAAGTTCTGACCATTGAAGGAGGTGGTAAAACTTGTTCTGATCTCATGGGAAAGAGAGAGATTAATGAGCAGATTTTTTTGGTGAGTTGTTCATATGGATCGAAATCTCAACAAAATTTAAATCAAGAGTGAGGAGAGGAAAGAGGAAAAATCAACATGTTCTAATCTTTCATTTTGAAAGGCATTTCTGTTTCAAAATGGCCCTTTTTTTAGCCTTAACAAAGCACAGAACTCTCAGAAGTATCACTTTCCAATGCTCTGTGTTTTCAGTTTTTTCATTTGGTGAGTTAATTGAAAATCTGCGTTTTGATTGCCCGGAAATGAAAACACTTTGAAATTCATTTTGTTTGATCAACTAACCAAAAATTCCAGTATATTCTCAGCTCTGTCCAGAAGCCACTTGCCAGAAATCACATAGTGAATGGTGCCAAGACTGGGAACAGGATGCAGTTTCTCTGGCCGTTTCTTATGCTACACTGTGTATTTTGTAGAGGATTGCATTCAAAATCTGTATGTTATCCAAAATTATGTGCTTTTCTAACAAAATTCCTTCAGCCTGTTTCTTTCTAGAGCATCTTGTATTTTTTTTAGATCTCAGATAAGGATGCAAATGGGAGGCTAGATGTATTAGTTTACGTATGCATTACAGGCAGACTGCTGGGTGCAGGAGGAGTGAGAGGGTCCTTACTACTGATATCCTTTGCCCACCCTAGGGCTTACCACAGAGCCACGGGGCTGTGTACCAAGTACAGAGGCTGTGCAAGATGCTACGGCATGGCCTCTCACTCTGGATTCCCATTTCCCAAAGCAGCAGCTCCACAGCCAGTTCTGGCCATGGGACGATTGCCTAGTGTTTGTGCCTGCCCTCTGCAGAGCCTGATCTGTCTGGCCCTGCATGAGGAGTAAAGCAGTGATGCTTCCTCCCCGTGCACTGTTTGTCAGGTGACTGTAGAGATGCAAAACCAAACTGTTCCAGCCACAGCTACGTGGTAGGAACTTATTGCTAATCAGGTGAAGGCTCGATAGCTGCTTTGTTCAGTTTGCTTTGGACAGTATTAGAGGGGGGAACAATGTTGTTTTTGTAAAATATTGTAAAATTTGTAAAATATTACTGCAGACAAGCACATCTTCCAATAACAGTATGATATTATCAATGGCAAAATAACTTCTTTCTAACCAAGTGATAGACTTTACAAAAACTGAAGTTTCAGAGCATCTAAAAATATCCTGAAGCAAATAGTGTTTTAAAATATTAAACTTTTAGCAGCTGTTTCTCTTCTTCCTTACTCTGGTGCACTTCGGGGAAGAGTTGAGTTCTTTTAAAGTTAGTGGAGCGACAGAGTATAAAATCAAAGGGAGAAGATGATCAAGTCCAGGATTTTATCTGCTCCTTAGTTTAGCATTGGCAGCTCCAGTGCTGCTGCTTTTCACAATCATATCGCTAGTGGCAGTCCATTTGATACTCTTTTTGCAACGCATTCTTGGATGCATGTGATTACATAAGTTTTCAGTTGCAGTTTTCAAACGGAAAAGATAACCATCAAGGCTGCAGGTCAAGGCATGGGCCCCTCCAGCTTAAGCCTTGCTAAGAGTGATTTAAGACGCATGTTATGGCTTGATTGAGTCTAACAGCTCACACAGTCAAAAGGAGGAAGCCAAGTATTCACCTTGGCCTGATGCTTGCTCCAGTGAGTTAGTGGGAGGAGAGGGACAGGAGGAGGAAAATGCAACCTGCAGTGGGGGCAAAGAAGGACATGGAGAGTAGCGAAGAAGAGTAAGCCCTTGTTTCAGAAGCCATGACCTATTAAACTAGCTAACCACGATGTGCAATATTCAGGAGAGGTTGTCACATGGGTTTTGATCACTCAGGGTTCAGAGTACCCAAGTAGAAGGGAAAAGCTGATGTGGTCAGCATAGTTTGTTGAATGGTATCAGAGAAAATACTTTCTCATTAGCAAATGGGATTTTGTTTAGATTGAACACTTGTATAGAATATGGTTGTAAAGGGCTGAATTTTATAACAGGAAAATAAATCTCTGCCTTGAGGGTTGCGTGAAGATCAAGTTCAATCTGCCATGGTTTTCCACAATATAATGTGGCTTCCTTCACCAGCTGAACTGCCTTATTCCGTTCCAAATAACTTTGATCTTCCTTGAAACAAACATGTAAGTCAGCAAATGGATGTTTTTATTTTCTGCGGTGTCTAAACATTTCATTTTGATAGAAAATGATGAAATCATGTCCTCTCATTTCAGCTCAATTCCAGTATTCCTGACATCAGACTTTTTCTGAACTTTTCACCTTAGAATGAAGCAACTGTGAGAAAGAAAATACTTTTTCTGATCTGCTTTAGTAATCAGGATATAGGAAAAACTAAGGAACATGCAGTACCAGAATTAAAACCTGTAATAATAACTGTTCAGTTCAGTCCATGTGCTGTTAATGTTGGTTTTGAAAGAAGCAGGAACAATTTTATTATCACTCTTGTATGAAGAGTAGGCATCCCAGGAATCATCTGAAACTCACTTAAAACTTTTTTTTGTGGAGTTGTTTGCCTTTTCCTCATTACTCATACTGAAAATCCCATTGTGACTGGGACAGTTACCGCTGAGTACAGTTTCTTTGTATTTATGAAAGGCTATAAACATATAAGATACAAAACTTCTCTGTAAAACAAAAATCCAAATAATTCCTGAAATGAGACTTCTTCAAAATTCTACAGAAGATACCAAGAAATCTGTCTCTTTGTGCTTGATGGAAAGCATGTGTGTTCTTGCAGAACCAGTGATGATAATCTCTGTCTTTCTGTGGTATTTCTGTTGCATTGTGGGGAAGAATATGTCTATATCCATAAGAAGAATGAGACAAAATTAAAGAATATCCAACCTGATGTCAAAGAGGATCTGAGTGAGGAATTCTGTTGAATACAGGGGCAGGGATCATGGCTTCACTTCTTATTAGCCACTGATATGAATTGTTTATGATGAGAGGCAGACAGCTAGTAGTCAACTGTGATTGTGAGAAGTATAAAAGAAATTATAATGACCATGCTTGCAAAGCTGGTTTTTTTCACAGCTAGATAATTTCAAATCTCTTTTTTTATTTTTCTTTTCTTTTTTTTTTTTTTATTCCTGGCATTGGAGAAGAGGTTGCTTTCAAGAAAATAGCTTTAAAATTCTGGAAAAGGTTCAGTTTCAGTGCTTGAGTATTTGCATGAGCTGACTGAGCAGATGTAACCACTTGTCGAACCCAAAAAGGGCTGATGAATGTCCCTAATGTGTTAAACAATCGCTAAGGTGGGGTTCTGTGACTTTAAAACTAACTAACATGGAGCTGCCATCCCCTTCTTTCAACTGGCCATGCCTACAACTGAGCTTGTTCTGGTGAATGAGCTGTTTGCTCAGCTCCCTGCTCTGTGACTGAGTTCATTTCAGATGCTTATGATGCTTCTGCCAGCAGTGGGAAAGAAGTGACATTGGAGTGGGAATCGGTAGCTGGAGGGAAGAGTACTTCTTTCTGTTGTATATTCACTTAAATTGTATGTGAAATTATGGCTTTGCAGAGGCATTTCCATGCTGTCACATCGTCAGTTTGATACCATCCATGTGGAAGGCTTATCCTGGTCCTGTGCCTGTGAATCCCTCCAGTGACGATGCTCAGGAACTGTGGTGAAGAAGATCTTCCAAGTGTTTTGCCTATTGCTGAGTGTCAGATTTGTACAGCAAAAAATAACCATATAGAGATGTCAAAATCACCTCCCCTTTCAAAGGGGATTATATGTCTTACTTTTTTTAGCTGCTTTCAAAACTCAATTCATTGTATACCAAATCCCAGCATTGACAAGTGCTCCATCATCTCAGTGAAGAGAGATTGGTTGACTTCTAGAACAAATGATGTGCAGTGGAAGTAAGGAACAGACAAACTGAATACAAGGGGAAATTTGTTCTCTTCTTTCTTCCACTGGGCTAAGCCAGCAGCGCCTTACTGAAGCACATGATATTGCACTGATATAAATGAAAGCTAAATTGGACTCAGAGCATCCAATAGCACCAGTCTCCAAAACAGAAACTTGCATTAATCATTATAACTTGTGATTCTTTCTCTTTAAAAGTTCCCTTTAGCTTTAAAGCTCTTATCTTATGTTCTTCAGTTCCAGTGGCCACCTGCCACTTTCTTTTAGATGTGGTATTTATAGCTCTTAGTGCCTTTAAGCCATCTTCAAGATCATGACACAAAACTCTGCATTGCTTTATTACCACCTAGTAAAATGTTACAATATGCCATATAAATTATTGTCTTCTCAGCCCAATTTAGGATTTTTCTGGATATATCAGATACATCATAGCCACTAAATGACTTTGCTTTTGTTTATCATTTGTAGGAGTGTCCAGATATTATATTAGCTATAGAAGGGATTGACTTATTAAAATAAAAATATTTCTGACAAGATATTTTCAGCTTATTTAAGTATGTTTAGATCCCCCTGACTGTGTCAGGACTGTATTGATTAATGTTAGCTGAAGATTTGGCTGGTAATCTGGAGTTAGTAGAGAAGCTACTGGTCAGATCTGAAACATTAATCATCCTGGATATCAGATATGCGATCCTTGGAGGACTCCTAGAGTTCTCAGAGGGTATTGGAAGAACAAGGTGCTTATTTAGAAAGCACCTAAATGAAGGATAAAAGAGTCTATCAGTGTTAGATAGGCTAAGAGGTCAAAAGGACATAATGAGCTCAGGACTTATAATCACGTCTAGTATTTTCTTCTTCATAGGTAATGAGGAAAGGAAGTATGCTCTAGTGGTTAAATGTGGGCTGGGATTTTAAGCATTACAGATTCTAGTAAGGGCTCAGTCTGCATATATTGTGTTTTTCAATTTTCATTTCATTTGCTTGTGCCTTATTTCTTTTCGATAACAATTGGAGAACCCATTGAGTGGGTTTTCAGATGCTGCATTGAATTGTGCTGGTTATAGTGCAGTCTCTGGCATATGCTTTCAGCTGTGACATCAGTGTGCTATTGTGATCTTTGGCATGTCGTTTACTTGATCTGTCTCAGCATAGACACTTACCAAAGATGTATAATGGTTCTGAATTACCTTGACAGATGAAGAGCATTAATACTAAATCCTTGAAAAGTGCTTTGAGATCTTTGCATAAAATGTTCTATCTGAGCATCATCATTATGGTTGTTAATAATATACATATCCCTAACTAGGACAGAGCACGGGCTCATAAGGAAGCACTCCTGTTAAATTTAACCTAATCACAGCACATAAAAATGAGTGTCATGATACAATATTAGTGGCTGAGTAAGGATTTAGAAATATTTTCAGATTTCTTATGTCAGAGAGTATGTGCAGGTCTGCTGACTGAAGATTTCTTCCCTTTTAACCAGTATCTGGACCATTTTGCATTACTTCCTAGGACCTCATTGAGGCAAGCATCTAACCCTCTTTGCCTGAAGCTTAACAGGTAAGGGCTTTGTGCATCAGGCCGCTAGCTGAAAGAATTGACTTAGGCAAGTTAAGTTTCAGACCTTTGTGGCTGATCCACTCAAAGAGCGTACTTTTCAAATTATTTTTCTATTCTCTGTTGGGCAGATAATCACACTCACTCTTTACCAGACCAATGATTAATTTACAGAAGAAATATATACACCAATCCAGAAGGTGAGCAGTTCCCTTTGGCACCGTGAAGAAGGATACTTGAATTTTTGAGTGCAGTCAGTGCACTTTTGAATTCAGGAGGAAATCTTGCAGATCAATGTCCTACTACAGATGTAATAGTGAAACATTATTATGGCTATCTAAATCCATAGAGTGAGTTTTCTTGTCTGTCTTCCCTCCCACATATGTGCAGGAATATGAACGTAAAGACAGTTTGTGGGAGGTGGTATGTCCACCTTGGGATGGATTTCTCTCTACAGTGCTTGACTGTTAGATGCTGTTGTTACTAACATTCAGCTAGCAATATCCAACCCATCCATCATCTTAACTCACCCTCTTCTCTCACTCCTCCTGCGGTTCTTCTGTAGTGGCTATCTAGCTGTCCAGTACTCTGTTGCTGCTGTTTTTGCTGTTTGTGTGTGTATGTGTGTGTGTGTGTGTGTGTGTTTACTATTTCTTAAATATTTTTCTCAGTATTTCTGCCCTTACCTACCCTTTAGGTTGCCAGTTTTTAGCCTTCTTATATCAGTCCCCTTGGTAGCCTTTTCTGAAAACTTCCAGACAATAAAATATTTAGTAGTATCCTAATGTCTCCTAAAGACCATGTATAGATCATGCAGTTTCTTATTCAAGAATGGATTATGCAGAAGTGCTCAACTTCTACTTAGGGAGCTAGGTAAGCGTGGGCAGAGCAAATGGGTCCTATGAAGGACCAATTAATCCTTTTCTAGATATGTTTTTAGTGTGGAATAACAAATAATGATGATAATAATAATAATAATAAAAAAGAATCTATCCTCAAGTACCTCAGAAGCAGTATGTTTCGGAGGCAGATGTTTTGGGGTTGTTTCATTCTGTCAAGTGCAGTGTAATCCTGGCTTGTGCTCTCAGCTCTTCCCTGGTTTTCCGTTCTGACATTTGGCTACCCACTTGTTCTCTTTGCAGTTATTTATAAAATTGAGGTAGTGCTACTGAAGGATTTCCAGGAGCATGAGAAGGTAAACAAATAAAGCACTTGCAAAAACTGCTTTCAGATGTCAGAATACAAGGGGTTGTCTGAGTCCAGTTTGTTTTAATAAATAATTATCTGTAATAGTGTCATGCTTTACACACGTGAGAGGATCTGATCTCTTCCTTTTTCTAAGATTGTGGCATGGGTGTTGCATTTGTTGGTAGGAGACATTAGTGCTATTATTTTTCTCACAGCAGCTACCCATAGAAATACTGAACAACTTTCCTGTTTCAGCCATATTTTGCAGT
The DNA here is from genome assembly GCA_013399475.1 of Chauna torquata. Lineage (NCBI taxonomy): Eukaryota > Metazoa > Chordata > Aves > Anseriformes > Anhimidae > Chauna > Chauna torquata. The sequence continues at coordinate 66,309 of VXAL01000197.1, read as the reverse complement.
ATTGCCTAGATCAAATGATTGTTGGATGATAAGCCTCATTTTTTAACCTATTTAGGCATCCAAATCCTGTTAATTTAACTGGGAATTAGAAACCTAAACAGCTACCAAAACCGGTCTCAATGGCTGTTCAATTTTAGTTAAAGTATAACCATGTATTCAGAGCAGGTGGGATATTAAAGAAAGCTGATGTTTTCTCCCAACTTTTGTAATCTCTTCCATATAATAACTATTAAAAATAAAGTGATTATTTGTGTGCAGGTAATTCTTTTGCAACTGTAAAGGGTTTTGTTTGAGTAAATTTGGGGCATCTTCTTTAGATAAATCTTAGGATTTGGGTGCCATTGCTGGATGGTTTAGTTTGGCATCAGCTTAATGCTGAAAGCAAAGATCAGCCAGAGCCAGTTTTAGCTGTTTCAGTGTTTCAACCATAAGTCAGCCCATGTTTCCATGAAAGTTCTTTACACATTTTGATGGTGCTGAGCTGAGTTTCAAGCTTGTAACAAATCTTGAAAGCAGCTTTTTCCTAGGGCTGAGAATTTCATCACAAGGATTTCACACAGGCCTGCAGACAGAGTAGGAAACAGCCGCTCTGGCTATACCATTGTATATAGTATACTAATTTTTGAAGACACCTTGACAAGTAGTTTTCCAAATTGTTCCCTTTGTTGCCAGGTTAAACAATGCATGTGTCTGATCTTATCTCCCACTCTGCGTCCTCTTAGTAGATTCAGCTGGGCTACATTCATTGATATTTATTTCTTTGGAGCTCAGGCTGCTGGGAAAGCTGTACATAGGTATGAGTAAGCTCATCCTGCACTTTTTAGTATCCAGATCTGACAGTTATCATTTGATCTCCAGCAGGACGAATTACTGACAAGACTTTTCTTCATTGGTTGGTTGGTTGGTTGGTTGGTTTGTTGTTGTCAAGGCTCTGAGAAAACTGAGCACATAAAATGAGATGATAAAATTAAATATGATAAAGTGTGCCCAACACAGAAAAAATGTTGAAAAGATAACACAGAAATTACTAGGGGTCATGAATGAAGATGATCCCAGAAGCACATTAACTGGGAGAGGACTTCCTTTGCTCAACAGCACAGGAAGCAAAGAAAGAAATAATGTTATTGTTCTGGGGGGAGAGGGGTTATCCACACTGGAAGGGTCTCTTTCCCACTCTGTCATCAGCAAAAGATGTCATCTGCTTTACACACTGTCAAGGGCAAAATGCTCAGCTGTTTACAAACTTCTAGTTTACTTTTGCCAGAGGTCAGTATAATATGTCAAGAGAATGACAATCCTTTAGGGCCATAAACTACCCCATGTTTTACAATGGATATCCCTAGATTTGGTAATAATTGGCTTTGTCTGGTCTGTCGTTCACTCTGTTTTTTGTTTAGTGAAATGATTTGGTTGGGAATTAGAAAAACAAGATTGTAAGACTTGATTGTAAGACTGAGGTTTTCTCTGTGATTTAAAGTCACCGAGCTTGCGTAGTCTAATGGGAGTAGAGCACTCAGCTTCAGGTTTCATTGGAAAATATAATTTAAGAGATCAGTTTAGGTGCATGTTCAAGATGAAATCTGTGCTTCTCCCTGGCAAGGTCTGACGGCAAGCAGGTAATGTCCCACGAACCCCAAAACAGAAAAACTCTCATCCACCAGCCAGCCACAGTAAGTTTAGGATCATCTGCTGAATCCTCAGACTTATTATACTGCTGTCATTACATTTTCCTTTTGAAAAGACTTTAGGTGCAAAACCCTATTCAGCCCCTCCTGGTATCTGCAGCACACAGGATGGAATTAGGAAAGATACTTTAATGTTTTCTGGAGCCTGGTCCCTATATAGACCAGTTTGCTGCTATCAGATTTCATGGATGCTTCGGGGCTGCCCTAAGGTTTTAATGAGTTTTACTGAGCTAAATGTTAATGAGACTATCACTCAGGCAGGCTTTACTGGAGCTTGGCATTTTTTCTCTTCCTGGGAACACCCTCAAAGCTCTTTTGTCAGAAGCTGACACTGCAGTGACCACTCCAGTTATTTATAAGTGGAAAAGCCTCATATGTTTTCTTTGCTCTTTATAGCATGACAGGCGGAATGCAGGTGGGCCAGAGCTGTGCGACCAAGAGTAACCTGAGTGTATCTCTGAGGGCTGGGATACTCCCTGCTCATCAAAGAAGAGAAATAAGGAAAGAAAAAAAAAAAGATGAACATAATGTGATTCTGCCTGCACTGGTATCATCATAGAACAGAGACAAACTACTCAGAATGGTTCTGTTTCAAGGGTAGAAACAGGAATAAAATGAATGCCAGTTTCCTACGGAATAGGGCACCACCATGATCTCCCACTGTCTAATTGTCTGTTCCACTAAACACTTATCTAACTAGCCTGGGGCTTTGGGGGAGTTACAATAAGGCTTTCATTTGTTAGACTCATATTTTTCCCTTTCACATGAAATGTAGCCCAAAATAGAAAAAAGAGCAGTTTCTAATTAAGCTCCTGCCTAAATTCATTATAGCTTCTGAAGTGATTGAGGCAGAGAGATAAAGAACTATAATGACCCCGGTATGTAAATATAGATGTAAAAGTTTGTTTGGAGGGATGGAGGTTAGAGACCAGATATCATGAAACCAAACATAAAGCTTCTTGGTAGAAATTCAATCAGTGCATTAGTTATCATGGATTTTCATAAAACTAAAGTAATAATGCACGTTCATGTTTCAGTTCATAAATGTGAAGTGACAACCTATGACTTAGCCACTGAAATGATATTATAGACCCAAAAAAACAAAAACAAAAAAAAATAGTAGAGGAAATTGACAAAGCAGAAGAGGGAGTTGTAACAGAATTGGGCATTGGCATAAATAAAAGTCATGAAAGGGAGATTCATTTAATGCAAGATATGAAAGTCAGAAACTCAAGGTGATAAAAAAGATCATCTGCTCATCTGGTAAAGAATCCCAAAGGCTGCAAAACTTTTAGCTGAAAGAGACAGATCTACTTGAAGTAGGTGAACCTGGTTCAAAATTTTATGAGGAATAACACATTACAGAGGAACATGTTTCTGCTGTACACAGTCTATTAAGAAGTTGTGCAAAAGAGGAAGAAGCTTACATTGATCCACTGGAAAATTATCTTTGCTTATAAGTGTTGTCAGAAGATTCACAAGTAGATATGGGAGTGAGAAATTGTTCTAATCCAAAGAGCCTAAATAGCAACATTTACATGCTAACTAGATATGAAGACTTGGAAGAAAACAATCTTGGTGAAATGAGTTGGCCAGGCTACTTCTGTGGATGGTGTTTTGTACATAAAAAGCAGGTAGGACAGACACAGATGTCATGTGAGTGACATCTCCATCTAAGTGTCTGCTAATGTGGAAAGATTTATTTTAGCTTGTGAAAGTCTTTCAGACTTCACACATACCCATCTATAAGTGCAAAGAAGCTAAAATCTTTCTTGTCTGCACATATCTGAGGGAAGAAGGCTCAAAGATCCAGATGAAACTGTGCTAAGATCTCCTCGCAATAGCTGAGGGTGATAGAACAACTCTTTTTTGGTACTAGTTTATATAAAAAACCATAGAAGACAAGTTTGAAGTGTAGCTTGGTCCTCAGCAGTCCTACAGACATGAGTAACTACACACTGAGGTTTTGGAGCAATCATAGTTCTGTTGATAATATTACATCTTTCATTTTAATTCTCCCTTTATTATCTGGAGTCCTGCTTTTCAAACAAACAGAAAGAAAAGGCGTCTTAACTACTGTATTCCAGCCTACTGAAAACTTCACATACGTACACTGAGATTGGCTGAGACATGGCAAAGATCAGGGAGGAACGATACATATGCTGTTATAAGCTTTTCTCTTTCTATAATATGTTTTTGCACAGTGAGGATCACCTCTGCTTCTGAAAAAAATCTTAGTGAATAACTTCAGTGAGTCCTTCATATCATCTTCCTGACGCAGACAATCCTTATTCACCTGAGAGGGAGATAGGAAGTTAAATAACTTACCTGAAAATCTCACAGCACATAAATCTCAGGGAAGTTCAGGAGGCTTTGTGGAGCCTGTGGAATGCCACACTGGATAAGAAGGTGCTCCCTCTTTCCCAGTCTTACTCTCCCTGTGAATAGATGAGTGGCAATCATCAGATACATACAACTTTTTTCATAGCAGATCTCAAAGTTGAGCGCAAATGAACAATGGCACAGGTGGGGCTCCAGCAGGAAAAGGAGGGAGTGACAAGGCACCAACAAACCTTGCAGTCTGGTGCCAGTGACGAATGTATGATTAGCAAGCACAGGGATGCCAAATCAGCCCAGTCTCTGCTCTGTTTTAAATAAAAAAGGTAAGTTTATGAGCAGCTGGAATTGCATAGCAGCTTGAGCTCAGTACAGTTGCAGTAATATTTAGCCCCTGTCATCTGTTGTCTGCTCAGCCCACTGATGAGTGTGAAGGATAAAACCAGAGCGGGCTCCTGCCAGCTCGCTGTGCTGAGAGCTTGGCATTAATATGTGCATTTTTCCAGGGAACTTTGCATATAGTTGAGCTGTCCAGTTTGTTCACATTGTCTGGAAACCAAGAGGAGAGGGCACAGCTGCCCAGCTGCTCCAGGTGCCTGAGATCTAGGCCAGGGTATGCTTATGCAGGGGACGTGTGGATTAGCATAAGTGAAGCACTAACGACTGATGAAGCTGAGCATGTCTGGCACAACATCGACACTAAATGCGTGAGCGTTGCTGGGTTTTGGCCATGAGGTCTTTACGAAAGAGCAAGTGTATCTGTGAAATGGGAGAGATGTGATAGGCTGCACTGGGGTATGACTTGTGTGCCCTGTAAAGAAGAGGAGTCATCACATATCCATCTAAATCTTGAATATGAAATTCTTGAAGATCCTTGTTATGAAAGCTGCTCCCCTCACCTTCCTAGGAATTTCTGAAGCTTAAGACAAAAAGTCATCTTAGCATCCTGCTAAAAAGTTAGCAAAATGGCTCTGCTCTTTCATGTAAGGTGTACGTGAGGTGCTCAGACCTCTGACACAGATCACAAATACAGGCACTGGTTGCCAAGCTAAAAAGACCAACCTCATGAAATGCTTTTTCCTTGCCAGGTTTCTTCCTCCCCTCTGAGCTGTACCCACAAAGGTAAGTTCTAAAGTTTAGCTGGTGCTGCAGTAGTACTTGAAGCACTGCTTTTGGAAAAACAGGTTGCATCCACTGGGCTGGTGTGTATGGTCTGATTCTGAGGTCGCTTATAGATGGGTGAGTCAAGAAAGAGGAGTCAGTGCCTCAGGTCTGTAAAAATTCATGGATCTTAGGTTTGTGGCTGTGTATTTGTGTGATGTCTAGCAGAAAGAGAGATGGTCCAGGACTAAGGGTCCATCACCTGCCTTGTTCAAATAAATAACAATAACTGAATATAAAACTCTGCTAATTCCCCTTTCCATTCCCCTATACCACGTCTGCTGTTTTGAGAGAGCTTTTACTTTAGAAGGTTTATTTCTGCCAGCTCATTTGTGAATAACAGCAACTACTTTTTCAGTGAGTAGTGAAGATGTAACACATCTCTAAGCACTGCAAGAGCAAGTGAAGCTGCAGCTTGACAATTCTGTTACATGTTTTCATAAATGTTTCTTTGGAGGTGGATATATCTATCTTTGAAAGGAGATGCAAGTCTTTCCAGGGTACTGCAGAATTTCATGCAAATCCTGGTGTTCATAAGTCCCTCTCTTAGGTCTCTGAGTTTAAAACCTGTAATGAATTAGATAGACATAAGTGTAGTCACCCATCCTTTGCCTATGATGTTATCCTGATTTCCAGAGGGGGATTTTCAGCATGAACCAGCAGAAATTGATGTCCACTTCTGATTGTTTTGGAGCTCAGCAACCAAGTGCTTCTAGTGTGCTTGAGGCTCTCAGCACTGCTATGAGAATCTGGAAGTTTGTTGACTAATTAGACCTTTCTCCAATTTACTAGCCCAAATCCAAATTAAAAGCCTTCATCATGACTTCATGTGTTTTCCTGTTCGTGTCTTTGTTGCCTGCATCCAGAGTGCGTGCATGGAGCCACTCTCCTTCTTCCAGCCTGTGCTGGGAGAGACAAGATGCTGACTGGTACAGTTCTTCCATTAAGTGTCCAGAGTTTGTCATAGGCTTTAAATAGGAGTGTGCTGGTAGAGGTCCAGCTACTGTGTACACAGACCCATGACTGCTCATTCCTGTAGCTTCTGTACACTGCTGTCTTCACATGAAATACAGCATCAGTGGGGCTTTTCGATCAGTTAGGCAACTTTATTATTGATATCATCAATTCCTAAACACTTAAAACATGCAAGATGTGTCAGTGCAACAGGGTAATATACTTTCAGGTGGAGTCTCCTGCCCATAATCTGGCTTTTTTTCCTTTTGGTTGTTTGAAGGTAGTTCAGATAACAAAGTCCAGGACTCACCTCGATTTAACAGTAAAAAACAGATACAATGTATGAGTGCTTGATAGGTTGGAAGGTGTATGAAAGCATTTGGAAGATCAAAGCAGCATGACACCCATCAGAGTCAATGGGGAGCAAGCAGCTGAAATCTTACAAAATGCTTTCAAATTGTCCTCCACCTTCGATTCCCCATCCTCACAGAAACCAGCTCTTGATACGTTTTATTCAATGTGCCCCTATTGTCATTTCATTGAAAGTGAAAGGAAGCTCAGAGGAACTGTAGGCTCAGGTCAGCAGCAAGACCAACTGTTTTTAACTTGCAGGCCAAACGGCACCTTGACCACACTGCCATGTAACCCCATTAGCTACAATAGGGCTGACAGCTTGAGAGCGAGGGCACAGTTTGTTTTTCTCTTTGGTTAAAGCGACAAAAGCCAATGTTTTTCTAATCTTATACTGACCCTGAGCATGTTTTAAGAACTGTCTTTGCTTTGCTGACTGTTAGCCCCAAGCACAGCATAGTCTATATCCCATATATCTGGTCTATTTTCTCCTGCATTGTAAGAGCCATAGACGTGAGGCATAGACGCTTGCTCTTACCTCTTATGACTTTCTCTTTTAGTACATTTGTATTACAGTAGCACCTATATCTCCCAACACTGAATCTCAGTGACCAGGAACTGCAGTTCCCTATCGGATACAGTCCTGTGACAATCTAAATAGCTATGAATAAAACATTAATGAATGAAATGAGCAGATAATGAACCTTTTCTGAGGTCAAATAGTAGAGATGAAATAGAAAGTGCTCCCCCAGTCCTCGCCTGGACTTCTATCCATTCCATGAGAGGTTTTTTGTTTCATAAGTTTTTCTAGAATGTCTGTGAGAGGAAGTTGTTTCTGGCCTGGCGTTCCTATGTGTGCTAAGTATAGCTGTTTTCATGTTTTGGTTGATTATTCTCAAACTTTAGACTAACGAGACTGCATTTGCAGCCCCAGATAGCGTTTGCAGATAGCATTCCCCAGCACTTTGTGACCATGGGGAAGCTACTTAAAGATCATATTCCTTCATTTGCACAATGAGGATAATAGTAATGTCTATACCATATAAACACATATTTATATGAAAACATACACACACATGTTTATTTCATACACCCAGAGACTTCACTATGATGTCTTGGCTTTGAAAAGTGTTGGAGGATTTTTTTTTTTTTTTTTTTGCAAAATGCTGAAACAGGTAATAGGGATAGTTCAAATGTAGAATGTTCATCATCATCACCATTGTTATTATTATTTTATTAGACTGTGCAAAGAAAGAGACACAGAAATGAAACAGTATTGATCCATAGCAATTTAACTGGTCCTAAATCAGGCCTTTGTTTAGCTGCGTGAGGAAAATAGGATGACTTTGCTCCCATCTTTTTAATATGCTTTTTTTTCCTTGAATTTTCTTGATTTAATGAAATGCAATCAATTTTCAGACAGTGGCTTGTCTTGCACATGAGAACACATCACAGTAGTGTTGTAAGTTATCATCACTTTTGCTATAAATACAGGTTAGTATAATATATTTAGCATTTTATCTCATCTTATTAGGAAAGAAGAAAGTATGAAATAACATTTACTTTATCTGTGTGCTGCAAACTTATTTAATTGCATTCCAGGAACATAAATTAAGTTGCTACAAAGACTCCAGATCATCAGAAAGGGTGCTGAACACTGGCGTCTGCTTTTGGCTGCTGTCTAGTTCAGAAGAACTTAAAGGGGTGGCTTTCACATGGGTTGCATTGTTCGGGCTGTTAGTGTCCTAAATACATTTTCCACTACAACAGGACATGCCCTCGCCTTTGTGATAAACATTGAAACTGAGGAGCAAAGATGAAATATTTGTGTATCTTTTTATGCAGTAAACCCACATTTCTTGTAGGTGATATGAATGCACTACAGACAGGAGAAGTTGTACATTACATGTTTCACATCTGAATATATGCTTAAAAATCACTGAAATCTTCAAACTGAGCTGAGAGGAACCACATGCCCAGCTGTGGAAGCAATTCCTGACAGTCATTTGTTTAAGCAGATCTTAAACATTGCTGCAGATGGTAATTCTGCCATCTTCCAGTCCTCAAGGATACCTGGATTTGGAGAGTTCCCAGTCCTCTCTCATTCATATCCTTTTTTTCGCTGCTGTCAGCAGGCCAATATTTCCCCATCCTGTACTTAGTTATTTTTACCCAACTTTATTCTTTACTCTTACCTTTCTTGAATTGCATCTATTTATTTCAGACAATTTTCTACCCTATCAAAATCATTTTGAATTCTAATCCTGTTCTCCAAAATACTCACAACCCCTCCCAGCTTGGCATCATCTGCAAATTTAATGAAATTAATTAAATGAAAATTAAATGAAAGACTCCCATTGACTTCAAGGGGCATTGGAGTGAACCCAAACTGTCTTCCATCTTTAAGAAGTGGTTCAAATGAAATACACTTATTGCTTTACAAGCCATTTTTGTAAGGGGAAAAGACAGATGCATGCTGAATAATTCAGGGTCATTGTTGCTGACTGAGAGAGATTTAACTAGTTTGTCAAAATAATGACTTTTGTTCATGAAGGGGAGCAAGTGGCTTTGGATTGTTTCTGTCCCCAGAGAGATGCTGAAGGAGCCTGCCTTTAGCTCAGCACCACCATGAGGGGCTTGTGTGGAGACGTAAAATGAAAGTTTTACGTTAGTAGCAGCAGTGTTTGCAGATGGTTGGAGGTGTGTTAGAATGAGATTGTCCTTAAGCCTGGTGGAAGCAGCACTGCTACCCAGTCTGTGGGATACTAGGGAATAACAGCATCACTCCCATCCTGTTCCCAGCACGCGCGCACACACACACACACACACATTGATTCACTGCTGTTGTTTATCACCCTCACCATTAAAACAAAACCACTAAGCATTGAGATCTTGACATCTTCCATTGGTGATTACAAAGACAGCATGCACCCAGCAGAAGGGAAAGGATAGACAGCCCTGCCTGGAGTTTGCTTGATAATGAGCAAGCTGAGGACAGCTTTGTGGAGAGGAGTTTGCTAAAAACAAGTGGATCAGGCAGTGAGCCCCTAGCCATGCCGATCAGCTGCAGCTCATGCAAGCGTTGTCGCAGCCTGACGTCTGTGTGTCACAGCTTACTGGTGTGAGGGGTGATGAGCTCACAGCCATATACCATTTTGCAATCTGGTGAGAAAACTTTTTTATCTTCAATTATCCAGAAATAGGCATCTAGGAAAAGAGAAGGTTGTGGTAGTAGGTCAAATGAGGACAGAAATTCCCTCATTGTTCATATCTTAGCCCACAGCTCCAATGGGAAAGGACACTCTCCCAATTCAATATAAACTTTGCAGTTACTTTTACAGCCAGTGTAGTTTGGAAAGCATTTTCTGGCATTTCAGCCTGTCCATGCTGGCTGATGCCAGCTCTGACACTTGTGTATTATTTCTGCTGCTGTGCTGTTGGAGTCCTGTCTTGCTTATATGCTTCTCTGCAAGTGATTTTTGGCTTAAAAAGTCATAGGTCTCTTTGAGAAATTTTTCACGCTTTGCTGTTACATTATTTCTCTCCAGTCACTGCAAGGTGTTGGCCAGCTTTCCAGAGCTTGGCATGCATGCATGAGTGTACGTATATTGCAACAGATTTTTCCTTTTTCTTCTAAGTGGTAATGTTGGATATCTGACTACTAGCCAGAGGAAGAGAACTAGACTTTCGCTGTGCAAACTCAGTATCAGAAAGAGGACTGAATCTTTATGGCTGTTTGAAATCATCCTATTACCAAGATGGAAATCTTTTTGTCCTTATAACACTAACTTCTAAAACTGCAATTGCTAAACACATTTCATCTCTCTTTCCCTGTGTTGGAGTGACTGAAATGCAAGGCATTTGCTCAGGACGGTGTCTAAGTTGCACAAGTAATTTCAGCACCATTTGGTCATTTTTCTATTCTATTATTCTATTTGGTCACTATTCTATTCTATTCTACCAGCTGAGCCATGGCTTAACTCAAGGAGTTGTCTACAGATCTGTTCTTGTGGGACACTGAAGTCTGAGAACACTGAAGAGTTCAAGCTGTCTCCTCTCCTTTCATTGTGGCCTTCTCTTCTCCCTGTAGGGTGTTCTCATTCACTTCTCCTGTGTGGCTCTCACCTCCTTTAAGTCTGTGGAGGTCTGCTTTCATACTTGGCTTAGGTCAGATCAGTTCTCAGTGGTGTCCCTAGTTATAATTTATGTATAACTCATTGCTTTTTGGAAAGAAATTTGAAGAGCAGGACACTTCTTTTTTGAGGGCAGAACTGCTTTCCCTTTAGGGTAGGATCAAAGATTACCAGAGTCAAAGAAAAGTCAGAGGTTTGGGTGAAATCCTTGGGCAGAAATATTGCATCCCTAATGCTCCAAACACTAAGATTACCCTATGAAGTGGGAAGTGCTCTTGTCCCCGCTTAAAGGATGGAAAACAGCTCTACTAAAGACTGGATCCTTGAGCATCCAGTTCAGTGTGTTGCTGGAGGGCTAGAGACATGACCTGCCTGTGATACCTGTGGCATGCCATGGTCTGTGGTGCAGAGATGCCCAAGCTAATGAGTCTACCCAATGCGGTACTCTACAGAGGAAGGCATGGATATCATTTGCTTGGGCAGAGCACCACGTGAACATAACTTTATTGCTTTCACTGCTCAGCTGGTTAGATAGGTTGTCAATCTCCATAAGCTCTCCCGGCTTGAGGACTGGCTTGCCTATTGTCAGCCCAGGTGCACCTTGCACACGTGTGTGGGAAGACTTGGCACAGCAGCCAACATAACCAGTTCGTCACCTTTCCATGTGACTGCCCTCACCACTTTCCTGTTTTCCCTCCTTTATGGCTATTTTTGTCAAGAACATGGGCCAAACTTCAGAGTCCATTTGCAAAAGTCAAAGTGTCATTTCTGAGTTTTCAGTAACCACCTGTCACTGCAGCATGAGCTGCACAATTAGAACTGACAATCCCTGTCTAGAGATTTTTTGGAAGCTGGAAAAATGAGAATGTTGTCAAAAAAATAGCAATGCTTCCAGTCTGCAAGGCAGTGATGGAGATGAAAGATGAGCGATTCCAAGGAGGCAGAGCATATATCAGCCCAGTGCCTTTTTCTAACTAGTGTAGAAGTCTAACTAGTTTAGAAGGTTTTACATTTCTCTTATAGTCTTAAAGAAAATGTATTTTAAAATGGCTTCTCTATTTCTCACTCTTCGCTGGACCAAATTAACAGGAAGTTTCATCGCAGTCGTGCTTACAACCTCAATAATGGTGGTAATTTCTTTTGTGTCAGTCGATGCAAAAGAATCTTTGTGTTATTCATTTTTTAGTTTTGTAGTCATTTTCCATAAAACGATAAAAACTCCTTAAAAGAGGATCTTATTTTTTCTAAGAGAGAAAAAATAAATTTAATTGGAGGCAATGTTGAATCATACTGTGTTCTCAGTGCTGAGTAACATACAAATCTCCGAATGTGATATGAAATTTTTGTAGGTGGACAGTGACTTCAGTGAGTTCTTGGTGCACACATTTCAGGGCAGAAACTAGTCAGCTGGAGAGGTAGGGATTTCTCTTCAGGTGTTGTTAAAAAGATATATTTGTAACAACTGCAGTCTTGGCTGACACTTTGGGAACTGAGCTAGGGACCTCCTGAGTTAGAAGCTCAATCTGAAATAGGGGAGCTAAATCATGTAGCTTGCCTAGCTGTGGGATCTTACAGTGTCTGCACAGCAGGGTGTGCGGAGGAGCTGCAATGCACGCTTCTCAGCACATTATGCATGCTTCGTTTCCATCCCACCTACACCTTCAAAAGCAGCATATATGTAATAGTTATTTGAATTTGCTCATGAAGTAGAGTTCTCCTTTGCACTTGTACAGTCTGTCAAAAATGACCTGGTAAGGTTAGATGAGAAATGACTGGAAGTGTGTCTCAGGGTAATGAAGAGAAAAAAATGGAGTTCTTTAGAAAGACAGTCTTGTTAACATAATTGTAATATATGTGATGGCAGTGCCAAAAAGAAAACTTAACGTAGCCAATGAAATCCTGTACTATGCAAATATTGCAGAGTTTGACAGTCCGATCCCTACATCTGCCTATGCGATTATACTGCAGGAATATCACCCCAAAAGAAAAAAGGAAAAAAGTTGCCACAGCTACTGAAGCCACAAGAAGCCATGAAGGTGGCAGCAGCGCGTGTGCCAGTAGCACAACCACGCTGCTCCCGCAGGTAGCGGGGCAAGGGAACGCCTGCCTCGAGAGCAGGGTTTGCCCTGGCAGAGGCGGATGCTCTGGTTTTGAATAATAGGGCATTGTGGTAGAAGAGCCCTGGGATTTTGGAATTCATTTCTTGGCTGGGTCACAAATATTCTGTGAAGCCTTAGGCATGTGATTTGATCTCTGTGTCACTCAGCTCTTTATCTCAAACAGTAAATAAAATTCTGTTTTCTTGCTTTGGTTAGATATGATAAGAGCTCTAGGAAAGGAATATCACTGTCTGGGTATTGGAGGTCTGATCTCCCCTGTCACTATAAAGTGCTGCTACAGTATGTTAATGAAACATTTTTAAGAGGAAGAAGTGTTTGGATTTGAAAATTGTCAAAGGGCAGTGACCTGCATTTTGCAGAAACCATTCCTCACTGAGGAATACCCTGTTGCAAAGCCACCGCAAAGCAAGATGTGGGATCCTCAAAGTGGTGGATGCCAGTGAGAATCTCTGGTACAGTCAGCCTGAACAAGGACAATTCAGAGAGTTGTTCATTTGCAACTAACCAAGGACTCGAGTATGTATGGAGAAGAAGTTTCCTCAGTTAGGAAAGATCAGTGAACAGCTGGTGTTACAGTCCAGCGGTGCTACCTGCACATCTCCCTCTTGAGACAAGGCCAAGGCTTGGTCTCTGTGGGAGGAGAAGCCCACACGTTGCTGCAGTAAGAAGGGGCATTTGGGGAGGCTGCACTCTCCCTGGGTGGCACAGATGAGAAACTTTTTTCTTGCAGGGAAGTCTTCTCACAAGGACTTTTTCCTTTTGTATGGAACAAGCAGCACATGAGTAAACCATTTCTTTTTGCTTTGATCTTCCAGCTATATTTTTGTTGTTCTAGCAGGCAACTGAGAATGGCAGATATACTTTCTGTTGTCACTACATGAAGGCATAAAACACATACCTGGTAAATTCATCCTAATATAGATTTGTTGCTTAACATAATGCAAAGAACTGTAAAATCAATAAGTATTATGGTAGCCAATAGAAATATTTTTGGACATTTGTGAATTAAAGAAATACAGAAACAAAACAAAACAAACAAACAAACAATATGCCTTCAGCTGAATTGCATGCAATTACCTTTGGAACAGAAAGGAGTTCGCAGAGATTGTAGTTTCCTATAGACAAGGGGAGCATAAAATATCCTGGATATGACAATTCGATGCTTTGTACATCTAGTTTTACTGTTGTGATAATTATAGACAAAATCAGAGTTACTGACTGCAGGTAAATGCTGCTGGTTGTTTAATTTCACAGCCTGGGGATGAAATCCACGTGCCAGTGTGCTGCCAGGAGCACTCCAGCCCAACGTGCTGGGAGAGCTGGGCAGCAGCGGGACTGCTTTGCACCGGCACTAACCCTAACCCTTCACCCGCCCTTTTTGTATTTGGGGAGATTCAGCATCTCCTAAGTTTGTTCAGCTGCTGTGGGAGAATATAGGAGTAATTTGAAATACTTTGCTCTCCCTGTATATTCTGTCAGATCTGTACTGCGTGCAGCTCCGCCCATTTTCCTCTCAGCTGCTCCCAAAGGGGGGTCTCGCATATGTTATAAGAAGCCCTTATAATGGGCTACTTCAGGCTCCGTGTGTCTTGATTGCCTTCTTCTCCCCAACATTGCCTCACTGACTTGATCTGACAAATCTAGAAGACTGACTCTCCCCTTGACAGCGCAATTTTGTTTCAGTGTTTGGTCCATCCAGCTTGTCACGTTCACTGGCTTCACTTGGAAGTCAGGTATTTATTACCCAAACGAGCAGCCTGTGTGTCTCCTTTCTTTTCACGAGTGTGAAGCAAAGTTGTTCTATTGTCAGTACTCCTCTTCAAGTTTTACTGGAGCGAGGGTAGAAATGCCATTCTCAGTTTAGTAACAAAAGGCTTGGGGTGCTGGATGTGTTTATCATTCTTCTCCCACTTTGCTTGGATGACTGCAGTGAGCGATACAGAGTGCATGTGGTTTTCAGATCAGGAGAGGAATAGGAAGATGTAACTTAATTAACATAGGCAAGAAAGTGTTGTCACATTCATTACAAACAATTGTGGCTTCTGAAATCTAAAGCAGAAGGTGGTGGGTTGAGTCCAGCAGCGCTGGCTAGTCGTCAGACAGTACTTGCCTGTCTAAAGCCCTTCTACGTGACAGTGCCGACATTCCCATGTCCCACTGATCTAGAGGAGCAGACGCCGAGGCCGTCTCATTCTCTTGCTTATCCTGTGCTGGCAGGATAGCTGCTCTCTGAATATCAAGAGCAGCAGGTGGGCAGGAAGTCACCACCTTCCTTTTCCAGCTGGAAAGAAGGAATTGCAACGTAGCCAACCGCAGATGAGGGATGGCCATAGTAGCAAAAGGAGTGGAGAACAGCAGGAGTGAATGAAGCTATTTGATTTCTCATTGCTTTGCCTGCTTGCCAGGAACACAGTTTCACCCTATGCCACATCCCACAGAACTGTGCCATGCCTTTGGGTGGCTGTGATTGACTGCTCTTTCCTGGTGCGGGTGGAGAAAGTGAAGGACTGTTCTCTAACTATAGATAAATTTTAAGCAACAGAAAGATGTACTTGTGTAACCCTAGCACCTGAACTCTTTCTTGTTTCTTGTAAATTAAGCTTTGCAAAATCCCTGTAAAACAAGGGAAGAGCATTCCTCATTTTGCAAATACATCGCAGGGAGATTAAAACCCAGATTCTTAAAGAGATTTAACCACCAAACTCCCCTGAGTTCAACTGAAGTAAAGACTTCAATATCCTTGAGAGTATGGGTCTCAATAAATATACACAACTATCTAGTAAGTGTGTAATGGAGTTGGAAATTAACCCCAGACTTCTGGAAAGGTTGTCCTGTGCCTTTGCATTCCTTCCTGCAAATAAGAATAGCACTATTCATTTCTCTAGAGATACTCCAGATTTCATGAGGTGATTGGATTTTTATTGAGCAGAATTTCCTTGTGATGGTTTTGTTTTCATTTGTGGCCCCAGTTGATTACTGCTTAATGGTGAAAATTTGACAGAATACATTCTGTCAGAATTTGTAGTTCTGTAAAACAGCTTCATGAAATTATGCTAATTTCTCTGGAATTTCATCTTAGAAAGGAAAAAAAAAAAAAGGATGATAGCAGGTTCCCGTTGTGTCAAAGAAACTTCTTGTTTTGACATTTCCAAAGTGAAATGTTTTGATTTTTCATTTTAAAATAACTTTTTTCTTGATCTTACGGTATTTTTACATAATTTTAATCATTTGAAATTGAAATGAAACCGAATTTCATGACCAAAAAATGAAACCAAATGTAGGTGTCTTGAGAGCCCTCCCGAAATGAAGCATTCATGCTCCAGGCAGCTCTCGTACCAGCCCTGTAGGAAAGGGGCCACTTGACACCAGGAACACACCACCCCACGTCCCTCCTGGCTGTCCTGAGCTCAGTGGGCCAAGGAAGAAGCTTTTGTCAGACTGCAGGTAGCCCTTAGGCATGTACTAAATCATGGGTGAGGATGGTGGGTAAGGGGGCTTGGTAATGTGTCCACAAATAACTGTGCGGCACCTGCTCTTCTCTCACTGCACCCTTGAGAAATGCAAATCTGTGCAAATCCACTGCATAAAGTTATATCTGACTGCTTAGTGATGGCAATGGGTGCAAAGTCAACATTGGAGGGAAAAATCTACCAAAATGATATACTCCAAATCTTGATTTTAAAAAAAAAAGAAGGTGATTCCTCAGGAGACATTTTTAATGAGGGGATTTTCAGTTAGTTACACCAACACACTGCAAACGTTATGTCAGATCCATAACATTCACAAAAGAAGTATTAAACTTGCAGCTGAATTGGATGTTTGCCCAGAATTGTAAGTCCTTTTATAATGTGCCATTGCGTGTTTCACTCAGGTACATTTTGCAGAGGATAATATATTGATATTTGCCACAAAGCTATAGAACAAACTAAAAAATTCTTAGAAATAACTTGTCGCTAGTGTTCTCTTCATCAATATCACCTGTAATGTGGTTCAGGTGGATTAGCGCAGTAAAAAAAAAGTATCAGAGAGACCTTATTCAATTGCACATCTCTCTGCTAATCTCTATTTATTGTTGAACTTTCTCTGAAGCATTGTCAGGTATGCTTGCAACATGATGCTATGGAGATGCATGGCAGGAAACAAGCTCTTAGGACCCTTAGAAACTAAGGAAGATATTTGGGTAAAAAAGCAGATACAGTTGTGGATCACAGCATTTTTTGGTGTCATGCTGCAATAGGAAAACCCCTGCGGAAAAGTGTGGACACTTGAAGGTGCGGACCTTCAAAGTTCTGCGCACCCTGTTTTTTTCTGCATCTGTCGAGTTGAGACATGTCACTTGACACCTCCTCTAAAAAGGCAAAACATCTCTGCCCAGAGCAGAGAACCAGATAAAAAGGAATGACAAGGTATGAAGCCTTGTGAACACAATTTGTAATTTACCAGCTTTGAAAGGGTATTTCCAGATTTTGGTTGGTATTTCAATACTCAGAGTCAAAATTTTAAATATTCAAAATTAAGAAGACCTTCTGCAGTGTAAATCCCCCCAAATGGGGATGGCTGTTATGGTAATGCGAGATTTAAAATCTGACTGGAATCAAATAGCTAGGGTTCAAGCCAAGTCATTCTGCTGTGGGCAGCTGTGGAGCAGCCCAGTTTGGGACGCTAACCCCGCAGAATCGGCAAGTCACTGACTAATGGAGGGACACGAAGAGCATCCCTAAACTTGATGTGACACCTGTTTGCCACTACTCGTTCTTTCTTGGTGGGGGAGGGAAGGGGGCATTTATTCCTCAAGAGCAGATGTTCAGTGGTTGTTCCTAATTCCAGCAACGTCCAGGGCGGTTAACATATCTGCTGCTGCCACTGGATCTGAGATGGTGATTTCTTATCCTCTGGGTCCAATCAAAATCCCAGACTAGGACAGTTCCCATCACCAGACATATAGTGGGCTTAGGGCAGATCCATCCCCGTGCTCCTTCGTCATTATATTTCTCTCTGCATTGCATAATTTCAGGCTGGAGTCAGTTATCACAGTAACCGCACTCCAACACTGCGGGTTAAGCGTGGGTGATTAAAGACGACTCCGCCTCCCTCGAGTCATTTCTAAGTGACTTATAGAGCTAATAATGGCCTCATCCTTTTGTACCTTGGTACACAGCTTGTGTTCTGGAGTCTTTTATAGCTCAAATGAGCTGCTTTTGCTTATTTATTTCCCTCCTCATTCATTTTTAATGGTTATAAGAGGCTCCCCCATTCTTCTTCTGACAGCAGTGATTTAGGCAGGACTCATTAACATAACTTACGTTACTAAATATCAGCATTTATGCTGGTAGACCAAGGAAAATGTGTGCAGTGCTAAATCAGAAGAGATCCCGTGAGCTTGCCAAGGTGGCAGCGCTGTGCTTGAAGTGTGTGTTAGAAATGGAGAGTGCTTGCATGGGGGAAGGATCACTTGCAGAAGCATGGACTGGGGACAGAGTCCCAGAGTGTTTCCGAAATACAGATTCTGTGTGGAAATATCAGAGATTTGCTTTCCTAATTGGCCACCGTTGAAATGGCTAAACCAGAACTGCTCTAGGGTACATTTTATTTTCAAAGACTTATTAGCTGTGACTTTGTGAGAGTTCCAACAGAATTACTGTAGCAGAAAAGCAGTTTCCTGTAAGGATTTTACTGTTATCCCTTGGGAATTTAATAATTATAATGAGGTGGGGGAAGACTGTTACAGTTATTTCTGAGAGCTAACAGTGAAATGCTGGGTACCTCTTCTGGGAGTTATGATGTGCATTTCCCTTTCCCTCCTTCCCATTAGATTTTTGGATTCTGTTCAGCCCAAATGTCACATGATGTATATGGGACTGAAGGAACAGTCAGCCACACAAATTCACACATATCTACCAGAGACCAGAGACACCTTCTGCAAAAGGGTAATGGGAAGAGAAGTAAAATGCTTTTAGGAAAGGGATAGGATCAATGTTCACTGGAGAACTGGATGCAGGAGGCCAGCGCGATAGGGATGATGTGTGATTTCTGAGGGACCTTATTGCTGCTTTCCATATTTTTCCCAGGCTGGCTGCAGTCCTGCTTCAAAGGCTTCAAAGGCTTCGAAGGGCTTAGTGTTTTCTTCCACAGATAATCTATCAAACTGTGAAATTAAGATAAATTAATAAAATCTGATTTCCCTTTCTTGCGATCACACTTGAAGAGTACAAAATATGGGGTGTTTTGAAGGAGACAGCTGACCCCTTTTCACATAACAAAGAGGCATTTTAAGTAAACATTAAAAAGAAGTGCCTTGGTCCAGCAATACCTCTCTCCTTTTCTGGTCAGTATTTGTTTGCCAAGGAAATAGAGTCCTGCGTTAAAGTGACACAGCAGCATCACTTGCACACTTGCGAAGCTGCCAGCTGAGTTTTGGGTGCAGTTTTGGGGTACCCGGTATACAGAGCTGCACATGGGGCTGGGGAACAAACATTTACAGTGAGGATTTTGTGGTAGGAAGCAGCAGTGACCTTACGGTTCCCATCTCAGACAATAGGACTGGGGCGTTGAATTAAATGCAATGCTGAGCACAGCAGAAATATCCCACTCTGCACATTTTGTAGCACCGATGATTGAACTACACATCCAACTTGCCAGAAGCCACGTGTTTGGTATGCATGTGGCACGTTTACAAGTCTAATTCCTAATCCTGTGCTATGCTGGCAATAAGGGACCTCTGACCTCTGCTGCCCTGGCACACGAAGATTAGGTATGTGTGTGTGACGCAGGGGAAGCTGTCTGTTCACTGATGTAAGGAAGAGAGGTGGAGCTGCAGGAGCCCAGTGAAACCCGAAGCACTTTTATATCCTACCAAGTCTATGCCCAAAAAAGCTGTTCAAACCCGAGTTCCATGAAGAGATAGAAGTCCCCGTGTATTGAGAGAATTTGTGGAGCATCTTGTGAGTACAGCTGCCCTTAATTAATGGAAGGCAGCTCAGCGTAGTTGTGTGAAAAGCTCCTGTGACACAAAGCCCAGAAAGGATTTAGCAAGGGAGCACAGCACCAGAAGGTTTTAATAGCATTATAATGTCCCTGTATTATAGTGACCACAACACACAGAGATGTATTCCAGCACTACATTAGCAGTTAAACAAAATCTGCTTCTTCTCCCTCAAGCCCTTTTCACCTTTCCTGAAAACTGGAGTTGCCATCCCTGAGAGATCAAAACTGAAAGGCAGGAGGAAAGGAAAAGGACTTATGGGTGGGAGTCCCAAGATTTTGGAAACAAAACACATTGCTTTTCCCTGCAAATCACCCAGCTTGCTCCAGCCCCTCTGTAGTTCCTATTGCATTTTATAATGTGTTTAGTCGTTTTCTGAAATCTGTCTGTTTGGGGACAAAGCTCTTGCAACTCCATAATTCCCATAATAAAAGGCTGTTTGGGAAGCTGTTTGCTGATTTAGTACAGACACTCTTTCATTCACACACTCATGCACACATATCCAAGGGTATGTGCGGTCACTCCATCCATGCGTTTAATAAACTTGAACCACAGCCATTTCTGTTGTGTGTGGCAAGGCGTGTAAAGCAAGAACTGTGGTACAGGAAGGAGGATTGGTAGTTAAAGGCTGTTTATATGAATTAACGCTAAAGAAAGGGAGCTGCTTGACAGACTGAGGGATTGAAATCCATTACAGATTGAAAAGGAGACGAGCAGTCTCAGAAAAGGCAGCAGAAGCAGAAGCTTCGCTGTGCTGCCCCCGTCAACACCAACGTGGAGAAGTCCGTGTGTGCGAGGGGGGACCTGGGGCTCCGGCAGCCTGTGTCAGCCCCAGGGACTGCCTGGAGGTTGCCAGCTGCTGAGCTGCATTTGACAGCTCTTTGCTTATCATGTGCGTATTTGTCCTGCAGAGCCTCAGCTGAGCCCCATCCAACTCGTTTCACAAAATATTCACTCACTTCCAACAAACAGCTTAGAAAACTGAGTCACAAAAGAGACAGAGAAGCTCGATGTTTCTTCCTTCTCTACATCTTTTTATTCTTTCTCTTGTGCTGGAAGATGAATGGTTCGGATGTGTCTGCAGTAACACAGGCATGGCTAATCTGCCTTTCTATTGATGACCTGTTTCTGAATGTCCTGGCCTGATTTATGAAAATGTACTGTATTTTGCACCATGTTTTGATGTTGCTCTGTTAGGACTGCATGCAAACTGCAGCAGAACAGTGATGCTTATTCATTCCAAGAGTGAAGGGCTGGCTGGGAGCTGAATGAGCTCATAGTTGTTGCTGTCTTCACTTACAGAAAAGGAAACGGGAACAAGCGGGTTTCCCAAGCCTAGTCACTTTTTTCCCTGACCATCAGTTTGTTTTACAAATCATAATCTTGAAAGCACAAGGTCATGGTATTTATTTAATCATTCATATAGTAGGTTTTTAGGGCTGGATTCTTTTTTTAACTCTCTCTAATAACCCCTGATAAAGTTGAAACTGAAGTCTTTTTGCCTGCCAAATGTTCTTTCTCATGCTATTGCTTGAGCATTAATGAATTTAAAATCTAAGAGTCTGATTCCCATCTCTTACTAGAGTAATACAGCAGTTATTTGTATTGCCTGGGAGAGTCTCAGCCTTGTTCCAGCCCGTGTGCTGAACTGCTCTTCACACACACAGACCAGTGAAAACAACAGCCAAATCCCACCTGTGCAGTGCAGGAATGCTTCAAAGGCCACTGCTCAGGCAGGGAAGCTTTACCCAGCGGGGGGATGCTTGGCAGGCCGCCTGCTAGAAGCCCAGTTGCAAGAGGTCTGCTGGGGAGCAGGGCTCCAGGGGCTTGGTGCTCTGCAGAGCACGCTGCGATGGTTGGGAAACATCCCTCAGCTGGATTTTCTGTGCTGCAAGGCACAGAAGTTTGCCTCTTACCTTAGATCACTAGGAAAGGGTTTCAGTCCTAGGCTGATCACCCATGGGGATGTTTAATTGCCTAATGCGTTAATTAGCTAAGATTCACAAATACGAGGTGCTGCTAGCTGGAAGCAGAAGTGGTAAGGAAGGCACTGAAAGCAATTACCTGGCCCCATATCTTAATAAAGAAAATCCTTGTCTTCAGGCCATTCACTTGTAAGTGTGGTCTAGCCTGCAGCTCACAAAGGCAAGTGAAGGACCTCAGGGCAATCAGCCCCCAGGCTGACTGTTTTCCTCAGGGCCACCTTATCTTCAACTCTGATCTGCTGCCTCTCAGGTGGAAATCAGCACTTTGAGACTTTGCCCAGTTTCTCTTCTCACCAACATCCCAGGGAAAAGAGGAAAGGTAGAAAGCAGCAGACAGAGCTTGTTAGCACGTAGGAGAGTTGTCTGGTTTGAGAGCAGCATTTCAAATACAAAAAGGCAACAGAGATAAGTGCAGTGCCAGCAAGGAATAGGAGTTTTTCACTTACAACAGTTAGGTAACATGGGGTGAGAGAAGGAGCAGATGTACCAGGCACTGCCTGAAGGTCTTCTGCCTGCCTGCCTGTCGGACAGCCTATTAGATGTCGCAGGTGGGAAGTATGATGTAGATCTTGCCCTGAGAGTGTTACACTCACGTTAGAGTGCCTTCTGCAAGGATGCAGGGACAGTGTCTGCTCTCTGGTTCCCACCCAGGCATGCTGCTCCCAGAAGGGGAGAGTGCTCATGCCTCCAGCCTTTTCTACAGCCATTTCTGCAGGCTCACTTGAGGCTTCTCCCAGAGTTTTGCAAACTCTCATCCTCCTCAGCTCTGCCAGGTTGGATGAGCATTATGATGAAGTGGATACTGCACTAGCAGCTCATGCTCCAGCTGGAGCTGGGACTCCCCTGTGCTCAGCTGCCTGCTGTGAGGCCCTTTGCTTACGATACATTCCCCCATGCTTTCAGGCTTTTGTGACAGCAACTGGGTTTGCTTGCTGTACAACACGATGAGATTGGATTCTGATAGGAGCTGTTAAGAACTCTTGTAAAACATGCTAATGTGAGAATATCCCTAAAAACATAATTCTGGCTGTAAATAAATTCTGTATTTTCCTGCTGAAACCAACGGCAACTATAAGATTTTGACCTTAAAACAGCCGTTGCTTGCAAGGGAGGCATTGCTAGAGTCATGATAACCTTTTTTTTGGTACGTTACCTAGGTTCAGAAAAGCAAGGATGGAAATGGATTTGCTATGGAACTGTCTGCAACGGCGTTTGTTGTTGTTTAAAGATAATAATATTAGGAATGCAAATTATCCTACAAAAGCTGGTGATATTTAAATACGATTTAAATTCATTTAGCGTTTAAACAGAAAAGTAGAAAATGGCATTAAAGTCAGATGAGGATGAGACTGTGAATTCTGGAGTCAGAAATATTAAATACATCCACAGAATGGAATAGACGGTCTGGCTGGTAATGGACTGTGAAAAGAGTTCAGGGTTTTAATAGAGCATTCCTTCAGATCATCAGCATGGTAAAGTGGTAGTTAATAAATTATTTGACATGTACATTTGCTCATATATTTTAACTATCTGTAATGAACAGGTCCTGTCAGCTCACCTAGGTGTTTGCAATAGCTGCTAAATTGCTTGAGTGAGATTTAGTAACTCTCAGCAATATTGATGTCCAGAGCTGCAGGTAATAAATAAAGTGACATCAGGACTAGCTTGAGCAGAGCATTGTGTAAGACCTTTGTCAGGCTTGCAGTGGAGATGAAGCTGTTTGGCCCCAATGAACATCACTGGGCATCAGAGAGCCCCTTCCCAGTGATTACTATTAGGCTGATGTGACCACCCCATGCCTTGGCACCCGTAGTGGAGCTCCTGAAGAACCCTTTAGTTAAAGTTTTAGTTAACCTTCTCTAGTCAACCTTGGGTTGACTAGAGAAATTTGCTCCCTACTGAATTACATGTCCAGGCAGTTACCCACCCGTTCCTCCCTACATGCAGGTGGTACTCCTTGGGCTGCCCACAAAGTAGAAGAGGAGGATAGTACAGTGTGGCTGAGCTCTGGGGAGAAGAGAGAAATCCTCTCTTAGTGCCATTATACTAGGACTATTCTGGTGTGGAGTGGGAATTAAGGACAGAAAGAAGCCGTTCTTTTATCTTAGATTATACTAGAAATGTTTATAGCAAAAAAAGCCTGCCTGTTAAAATGACACCAAATTATACAGGCTATTAAGGGCACACCAGGCACCCCTCTTGTTATTCCTAGTTGTCCTCTGAACTTGGAGCTAGTTTAAACCTGTATCCCTTCTCTTCCTCCCACTCACTTTCCCAGCATGTGGTGTACTTTATAATTTGTGAAGAGACTCATTAATTTTTTTTTCTCCTTTTTTTTCAGGTTTCTGACAGATGTGACTATGTCTTTGTCAATGGGAAGGAAATGAAAGGCAAAGTGAATGTCATAGTTAATTTTACTTACCAGCATCTGAGTGCCCCTTTAGAAATGACAGTCTGGGTTCCTCGTCTCCCGCTGCAGATAGAGGTCTCTGACACAGAACTAAATCAGATCAAGGGATGGAGAGTCCCCATCATCTCTAATAAGAGGTAGGTTTCATTAGAGGATGTTCATTCTGGGTTGTGCACTTGCCAAAGACCTGTCAGGGCCAGTGGATCTCAGCATGCTCATTTGGCCTTAACGCAATTCCAGTGTAAATTTGAAGGTCACCAGACATTTATTCAATAGGCTTCTGCACTGGACTTATGAGGGAAATGGAAGCTGCAGGTTGCACGAGCCTACATTGGAAATCAATTTCCTTTTATAGTGCTAGTGACTGAGACAAAGAGAGCCACTTGGTCAAGTTAGGCAGGGCCAGCCATAGGGCAGCAGAAGACACCAACGAAGACCAGCTCTGCCAAGGCCGGCCGGTCTCCAGCCTGGTTCACAGGTCCTGCCAGATAATTTGGTCATTTTTAATGGCACAATTTGTGCATACTTGTTTCATATTAATGCTGTACAGTCCAGTGACACTGATCAGTGTCCCAAAGTCAGGGCATTGCCAGAATAGGGCTTTAAGGATGTGTCTGCACCCACAAGTCAGTGGTATGTGAGGACAGGACAGAGCATGGATGTAGGCAGATCTGTACTGCTTGTATTAGTTGTCTGTGTTATTAAGAGCCGGAAGAAGAAATGGATAGAGTAGGCACTTGCTGTTCTCACCTACCTATGAAGACATCATTTCTTACCAGGTTTATGTTAGTATCAGAGCAGAGAGATGGGCATTTTGGTGGCAACGTGATTTCAGCCTGAATGATACAGAAAGAGATATGTAAGTAGGTGTAGACAGAGATTTCCATGGCAACACTAATATGCTTATGAGAAGATCCAGAACGAAAAAAGCACAAATGTCCTGAAAGGAAGGACTTAACTTTGGAAATCATGAGAGAGATTAGTAGAGAACAATGTAGTAACGAAGCTAGCAAGCCAGTCGGTGATTTTAGCATCTGTTTTGGACACCCAGGCAGCCTGGAGGCCTCAGTTATGAACAAGGAAAGTGGGGTATAAGTGGGGGAACATGACTGATTTCAGAAATGCACTGACAGAAGCAGCTTCAACAGAGCAATGGGAGGGGGAAATGGCCCTTTGCTCCACCAACCAGGCTGCAGACTTATGTCAGCAATAGCTCTCCTGGTCCAAATTCTCCTTGCACCAGTTTCTGTTAATTTTTGATTCTTGGTGTCCTACCAGACCAGCCAGAGACAGTGATGATGAAGAAGAGGATGAACGGAAGGGAAGAGGATGCGCCCTTCAGTACCAACATGCGATGGTACGAGTCCTCACACAGTTCGTAGCTGAAGCCTCGGACCACGGAGGCCAGCTGAGCTATTTACTGGGTTCTGACTGGCAGATTGACATCACCGACCTGGTGAGTGACTTCATGCAGGTGGAGGAGCCAAGAATTGCTAAGCTACAGGACGGACAGGTTTTGATTGGGCAGGAGCTTGGAATGACAACAATACAGGTAGGAAAAAATAATTACTTACTCCCTTTCCTCTATTAACCCACCACCTCAGGAACCAAGGTATTGATCAGGTGTACAGCAGCTTCTTGCATTAGCAACAGAAATTGGAGCCACAAATTTTTGAAAGGAGCACAACTGCAGCAAGGATTGGAGGACACAGAAGAGATTGTTTTCTCTTCTTGTCTCATGCCATGAAGTATGTAGATTGCAGCTTTGTCTAAGGCCGTTTTTGAACCTGAAGCCAGTATATGGGATAGCACAAGGCATGCAGCTGATGAAACTTCTGTCTTATCAAAGTCTACACTGACAGAGCAAACAGCAGTGTCAAAGTTAACTAGTGCTGGCAGAGGAACTGAGGCTGGAATTTAAGTCCCATGGGATCAATCCCTGCAAGCCTTGCAAGCTCAACCAGTGTACAAAATATAAATATTAAGGTACATTTCAGAATATGCACAAGGCAATGATAGTAACTAGTACTTCTAGAGTGGTGTTAAAAGATTGATTAGTGACAGCTAAGCTATATTCTCCAGACGTGCAGATTTAGCTTCATCAGCTTCAGCTACTATGGCCAAAAATATGGCCTGTAAATACCACTGCATATGTGGCTGTGCCTCAGTGTCCCCAGTCTAAAGTAACTCACCTAAACCTATGCATTGGGTCACTGGCAGCTTTCCACATATCTTTTTACATGTTTTTCCTGACATGCAGAGAAATACTGGCCTAGTAAATGGGGTCCCAGGAAAAAAAAAAAAAAAAAAAAAAGATTAATCCAGTGATACCACAAAGTAGAAAACATGTCAACAAGCACTGGCACATTAAAGAAAAAAATGTATATCTCTCTCTCTCCAAACGTACCCATCATCCCAAATTGTCAAACCAGAAAACAGCAACCACAATTGTTGATAACACAGTTTGTCAGGTTTGCAGAAATGGGATTGGAGATTATGACTTTCTGCAAAATCTCTAGATTTTATGAAGCCCTGGGATTTATAATGCTCCCACAAATGCATATAAACCTTTGGGAAGAAAAATCTGAAGGAAAAAGGCTGAGAGCAAGTTATATTTAAGGAATACCTCTTAAAAAGTGCTTCACCCTGTATGGATCATTAAATTCATCTTGCTTGCTAATGAACATCTTTGGATGTCATGTTTCAGTGCACTGATCTCCATGCATATTTTTTTAACCAAAAAAAGCTTTGTCAATTCTGTATACAGTATCATGAGTGTTTATTGTAGCGTGTATTGCTCTAAGGATTGTACATAAATCTGTAGATTGCATTATATACAAGCTACCTAAAAAACATGATCATTAATAAAATAATTGCATTTCACATAAAGATTGCTTTTAAAATATCTAAAATATCTAATACATTTGAAACAGGTGTGTATCGCAGATGTGAGTAGCATAGCTGATTACAATTACATTGATAAAAGATGTTATAAGCACCCTATTGATGCAGAAGACTTATAAAACGACTAGCTATTTTTTAATCATATTTTAATAGTGTCTGTCTGTTAAGAGTAATTCTGCCCATTAACAATAAATATCACTCGTCTGTATAACAGTAGCTCTGTGTAGCCATTTTGCTTCATGCTGTGCAAAATGACTGTAGCTAACCTTGATTTTTCTTTTCAGATATTGTCCCCCCTTTCAGATGCTATTTTGGCTGAGAAGACAGTGACAGTTCTGGATGAGAAGGTGACAATAACTGACCTGGGAGTGCAGCTGGTAACTGGATTGTCACTTTCTCTGCAGCTCAGTCCGGGAAGCAATAAGGCCATCTTTGCTACGGCAGTAGCACAAGAGCTGCTCCAATCTCCGAAGCAGGTAGTATTGCTCACGTGTGCTGTGTTGTGAAAGGACACCGCTCTGATTCACTACACCCAATCTTACCAGCTGATGGTTTCAAGCAATTTTTATTAATAATATGCTAATAAAACATTTTCTTTATAGGCACCTTTGTCTGAAGGCCACCAGGTACCCTAATAGAAAAACAAAGATCTCACAAAAATAGCACAATGTCTAAGCAACACAAGCCAACAAATAAGCATGCGCCATCTGTCTTGGCCACATCCCTTAAATAACCCATGTAACTCAATGATGTGTCAGAAATAAGCAGCAGAAATCACCTCACATTATACACACCCCTTTCTGTCCCGTCCAGCACCTACCAGATCAGAGGAGGTACTGCCAGCTACGTTGCTGAGTTCAGCCTCCTAACACAGGCAACTAAATCAATTATTTCAGTCCATCTCTAAATGAGAAGGTATTCGCATAGTGCCAAACTCTTCTTCCTTTTTTTACTTTCTGTAACCATGTTAAGTAGTTGGGGAACATCCCTTTCATTCTAATTCATTACTAGAATATGAATCAGCATCATTGACTCATTTCCTGATACATGATTTCATAGATCTTTTTTTTTTCTCTTCTTATTATGATTAGGAATCATTATCATATGATGTTCCCTTTCTCTTCAGTCAGACCTTCACAGGTTCTCCTGGCCTGATAAATCTTAACATGTGCCAGAGGCATGTGGGAGAGTTTTCTCCCCACTGCCCATTAGCTTTGTTCCTGCCTTTGCCATGGGGTTACTTCATGAGCAATAGCAGACTTCCCGTCTTCTGTCTTCTGGTGCTAGGAATGATTCAGCCAAACTTTGCACTGCTCAAGCTCTCACAGATCTGAAATCCTTATGCTGAGCCATCCATATGCTGGCACAGTCCCTGTGCACAATTACCAAGGGCTTTTGGACTTTGTCACGTCTCCATCAGTTCCTGTTTGATATTTGTCCTTGTGCTTCTGTCTGCATTTGAAATTTAAACTTTTTTCCCAACCCAAATCCATCACTCTGTGACTTACGTCAAGGATGCCCTGGGCTCTTAACTCTTAAACGTGTTCTGAGCTTTAAAGGTAAATGAGCATGGCATGCATGTTTGAAATCTAGCCAACTATTGAGGTGCTTTAATTCATTATAGAGCCTTATCCTTGGGATGCAAGATGAGAAATAATGCAGAACTGCCATCTTTATAGGGTGATAAAAATCAGGCTCCCATAGTCTTTCAGGAGTTAAGAAATCAATGCCAGGCAGCCAGAAATAAGGCCAGTGAGTTAATCCATTGCTGACATAGTGAGTTAAACAAACTACCTTGAAATCAGCCCAAAAGTTGTGTTTGATGGCATTTAGTCCCAGTATGCTGCCCAGCTATGACATTTCAGTTCCCAGAAATGGAGTCTAGATGAGCCCCTCTCTAGATACAGGGGTATAGTCAGAACAACATCGGATCAGTATTAAACCAGCAAGGAAGGTGTGCACCCTCCACTCTTCAAGGGCTTGCTCCGTTTCGAAAGACACCTGATTCCTTTCATTGCTTAGTACATGACTTCCAGAGCACAATCCCTATAAGCAGAGCAATGCAAAATTATTAAATTATTATGCAGGTTTAAGCAACACAGTGGGAGGATCAGAGCTGATGATATAAATTCTATGTGGCCATCAAGAAACATCCAAAGATTAATAAACACAAAGCCGGGATTTATGACAGTGTCAACGAAGTCTTAGGGCTCAGTCCCGAAATAGAGACAGAAGCAAATCTCCCATTGAAGCACAGGGAGCTTTGTGGCTTAAGGATTTCAGAGCAGGCCAGCAGATTATGCACAACACAATCCCAAAAGATTGGTGGCCTATCCTCTGTGATTTGAACAGGTAAATGACTAAGTGCTGGAAATGATTTAAAAGATAATGATAAATATTTATTCTCTGCATGTATGCTGAGTTAAAATGTAAATACAGTCGGTTTGAAAAACTGTTTATTTAAAGAAATATGACTCCTGTAACCATGCTTTCAGCAACTAGGGTCATAAATCCGTTGATTGGTTGGTTGGTTGATTGTCTGCCAGGCTCTCCCTCAGAGCAAGGTGAGCCCAGCTCTTATTAGCAAGAGCTCGCATCAATTTAAACACAGGAGAATCCACTCATCAAGCCAGGAGTCCTTCTGATATGGATTCTCCAGTGTTTAATCAGGTGCAAATATCACAGCTGAAACAGAGCGAGAAGAACAGAAGCAGGAATTAGATTCCAGCAGAGCTATCTGAATTTTACCTGTAAATGATTTATGTGTGAATGCCAAGATTTTTTTGGGTAGCATGACAAGTTTTGATAGCCACTTGAGAGTCCTTAGAAGACCTGATTTTCAGAAACAGGTGAGCACATACTTTCTGAAATCTAAGAATTCTTTAAAATGGCTTAGTTAGAAACCAAAAGTTGAGGTTCCCAGAATCACTACACATTCCCCATGCAGATACAGAATTAGTACTCAGGTCTGACCCATTTACATTCAATAAACCTCCATGCACTCTGAAGTACACAGTTTGTGTTGCTGTGACACAAGATTAAATTTCATTATTGTTTTGCTTTTAATTGCTAACAAGCATGAAAATTACCCTGGCCGTTTCCTCTGCTTGTATGAAACACTTCATTTGAGAGACAAAATCAAGGACTGAAAATATGGAGCCATGTATAGGTCTATTTGCTGTATTAGGTGTTTTTTAACACGTGTTGTGTGTAACAAGAGGAGACTTCGTATTTTAAGCAGTTTAGAAATAATATAATATATTTTTTCATTTAAATATACAGCAGAAATGATCTCAGTAGCTGGTAATGCCTTCTGACATGCAATTTATTATTGTGCTGAAGTAGATTCTGTGGAGCCCAGGGGATACAGCTCCTTTAAACACCTTTGGGAAAACAAATCTTATTATCAATGAGTGCTTTAAACTAGTATTTCTCTTAGCATTAATTTTCTTGATCTCCTTTTTATTTCTTTTCTGGCATATGGGTCTTGTGAGGAGGAGGAAATAGACTGGGAGAGAACATATTTCCCTCTATGTTTATTCTGAGTGTGTGTATATTTGTTTTATGTATAATAGGAAGCAGCCATCAGCTGCTGGATCCAGTTCAGTGATGGATCTGTCATGCCCCTGGATATTTATGACTCCAAAGACTTCTCCTTGTCTGCTACATCTCTGGATGAGAAGGTGGTCTCCATTCACCATGACCCCAAATTCAAGTGGCCTGTGATTGCAGCTGAGACAGAAGGCCAGGGGACACTGGTGAGGGTGGAGATGGTGATCAGTGAATCATGCCAGAAATCCAAAAGGAAGAGCATCCTCGCTGTTGGAAGCGGTAGCATTAAAGTGAAGTTTGGGCAGAGTGATGCTAATCCTAACATCAGCGATAGCAAATACAGGGGAGCTGGTGTCCACCTAGAAAATCGTGCCAGTGACCGGCGTCAGAAAACCACTTTGCAGGAAAGAGCTGGGCTAGACGGCCAGTATTACAGCTCCTCAATGGGCCAAGAGCAAAACAAAGGGACCACCACTCAAAAGTCTATTTTAAGTAAAAAAGAAGACAGAGAAAGCCTCCTGGATGATGACAGTCATCTGCAGAACATCCCAATAGACTTCACGAGCTTCCCTGCACAGGTGGATCTGCCAAGAAACAACGGGGACTTGGAAGAGAATGACCTTGTGCAGACCCCCAGGGGACTCAGCGATCTGGAGATAGGAATGTATGCTCTGCTGGGAGTCTTTTGCCTGGCAATTCTGGTCTTCCTTATCAATTGCGTCACTTTTGCTTTGAAGTACAGAAACAAACAAGTTCCCTTTGAAGAACAAGAAGGTATGAGCCACTCTCATGACTGGGTTGGGCTGAGCAACAGGACAGAACTTCTGGAGAATCACATAAATTTCTCATCTCAACAAGATGAACGTATTACAGCCATTGACAGAGGAGTGGACTATGAAGAGAGCAAATATCTCCTCAACACAAATGCCCCTAAAAATATTAATGGACAAGCTTTTAGGTCTACTGAGTCCACATTCACTGAAGGGAAAGAACAGAAAAGCGAGCCAACTACTTCTCCTACCTCTAAGAGGAAACGGGTTAAATTCACCACCTTTACCACCATCTCCTCTGATGATGGATGTCCCACTGTCAACTCAATCTTGATGAGCAGTGAAGATGACATTAAATGGGTTTGCCAGGATATGGACCTGGGGGAGTGCAAAGAACTTAAAAACTATATGGAAAGATTACATGAAAATTTGTAATGAGACACAAATGACTTTTTTGTTTGGTTTGTTCGTTCATTTGTTTTTCACTCACCTTCTGCCTTTAATTTTGGGTAGTGGGGCAAAATGTTGTATTAATAACAAGAATCAGCTGGTGGATAATAACTCCATGGAGCCCCCAGAAGCCACCCAAAAGCAGCTGGGAGAGCAGAGATCCTGGACAGCTCTTAAAATTCAAGTCTTCTCTGTGCTCAGAGATGGAAGTGAGAGATGTGTGAGATTTTTTGATGCGTAGTAACATGACAAAAAAACTTAGCAAAATAATACAGTCTCTTTCTCTGAGCTTTCCCAGGAAATCAATAAATATAACAACTCCAGTGCAGTTTGGATATTACAAAGTTCGCACAGCTCTACTGTTCAATATTGCAAGCTTTGGTTAAAAGCAGAAAATTGCTCTCAGAATAAATAGATCAATGAAGACAGCATGTCATTCAAGCCACATGCAGAGAATATCCATCCAAGAACATTAATTTAAAGCTGACAAAAATAAAAAATGTGAGCAAAGCAGTTCCCAGAGCTGCAAAGTCATGAGTTTCCAAAGAATCTGGAGGGGAAAATGGAGTAACTGGGCTGTTTACAAACCAGCATGTTTGCCTCCCAAGCACTGAGAATGGATACACATATATAGTTAAAGCTGAAACTGTCTTTTTAAGTAGATGCCAAGGTAATAAACTTTGCCAGCCAATTTTCAGTATTTCTTTATTTGTAAAATAGGAGAAGATATAATCTATACTCAGAATACCACTCATATAAAGGAAGATCTGTTTTGGAAAGTTTGAGAGAACAAGCTATTTTTAAAAGCTCACTTTCTTTGGTTGTCCTGTTTCAAATTTATATTCCCAGCCATTTCCCTGGAGTGCTCCCCATCTGGTATCCTGAGGGCACTTGCTAGCATCAGTCAACTTTGGAAGCGTGGTGGCTTCTTCCTTCCCTTCCATGCACACTTGCTTCTCTGTGGTGCGCTCTCACCAAGCACAGATACTGTTGGTACCACACTGGTACTTGCTTTACATGCTGTCATTTACCAAAGTTGGCCACTCTCTCTTGGGTAAGTGTAACTTGTGCTGAACTCAGACACAAACAGCAACTGCCTCTTTGTTCTTCCCCTTCCCCGGGAGAGGTCAGGTTGTTCAGTTCCTTCTGCTCATGCTTCTTTAGACCCCTGCTCAGCATGTTTAGAGGGCACTCAGAGGTCACAGAGGAGTGCTGCACATCCAACACCGTTGAAATCCGAACAGCTAAACTCAGTAGATAACATTTGTTTCTCCCAGAAGTGATCGTTATCTTTTGTTTTCCTCTGATAAGGATGTACATATGGTAGAATTTCAGTGATTACCCTTTGAGTCTGATACACCCTCCAGCCCTAAAACCATGACATTTTTTGTGTGCTCCAAAAGCAGTCTCCAGTGACCAGTGGCAAAGTGCCAAAGCATTAACTAAATTCCAGCTTATATTTCAAGTTTTCCTTTTTTCCAGAGTGAGTCCTTGCCCCCCTTTTATTATTAAGTCTCTTTCTGTCATTGAATCTAGGTTGCTTTGTTTAATACACACCCACCCTCCCACAAACACTTAGATTGAATCCCTCTATATTTAGAATGTACTGTAGATTGTAAGAATGTAATATATATATTTATAAACATGCCAACTGTGAATAAAATTTGCATTTTAGTGGCTTCATCTTTTTTCCTACTCTGAACGCCTCTCTCCTTTCACTGTCAGAACATTTACCCTAAAAGAGACTGGCAGCAATATGGAGACTTGTCCTTTGATGAAATGGTGAATTATGGCTCTTGGCACAATCTAGTTACGAAGTTTTACATTCTGCAATGTTGGGGGGAAAAGATATAACATCAACAACATGTTATACTACAAATGTATTTGCACCAAGTCACCCTTCCAAGATTTGAAACTAGTTGCAAATAAATCCATATGCATATTCCTATCTTGAAAGCCTAATATGTGAGTTTCTGATCGTGGTGTGATTCGAAAGATCCTCATTTGGCTAAATGCCTTTGAAGACAATACTCAGAGTAAGTTGGTGTAAACAGGGCAAACGACATGCCCAAGACTTTGGAGATCAATACTTGTGCATGTGTTGGATACGTAGGACTCATGTAACTCCACACAAGATTAAAAAAAAAAAGAAAAAAAAAGGTCTTTGCTATCTTTCAGATTACTCAGTCCTATGCAAGCTCAAGTACAAAGTGCAACAGTGAGGACAGCGGAGTGCAGGGCCCAGGCTAGCTCTGGATGAGCGCTCAGATGAAGGAAGCGGCCTTGGTCTCAGAGCAAAGCCCTGCAGCCTCCAAGCAGGTTCAGCAGTGCACTAGCCCACAGTCTTGCCTCCAATTCCTGAGCTATTTTGGGTGCTTTTTACACATCACTACATCATGTCCACCGAGACTCACCCTCAGTAATGTGGAGGTCAGGGTAAAAGTGGCCGAATGTCAGCTAGCAGTCTGTGCAGATCAGACTCATGCAGGTTACGCGCAGAAGTGTCACTCTGTGGCCAATCTTTCTCCTTCAGAAAGAGCAGGTACAAGCCATGCTGGGAGCAGGCTGTCAGACTTGCTTTACCAATGAGCTGCTATGGTAAGTCCAGATTTCTGTGTTAGCTACCTCTGGGGAACACAGAGAACTAACATAAAATTCATCTGGTAGCACAAACCACTGAAATGTTCTCCTAGGACAAAACAGCCACCAGCTATGATGTTAAGGATACTGACATGTAGATTTATGCCTTTCTACTTGCTCAGACATCCCTGGTGTCTCTAACAGCTGCAGCTTGCTACTATCCATAGGGCAATACTATAAATAATGCCTCGTATCTAGAGTGCTCTTTGTCCATAGATCTCAAAGTGCTCTGAGCAAGGTGGATGCCATATTGACATGGGGAACACCAGGGTTAAGTGATTTGCCCAAAATAACATAAGAAATCCATGGCAAAACCAGGAGACATCGCTCCCCCACACACCTTTCAATTTATCACAGTCACTGGGCAGGATCCTGAGCTCTGCTCAAGCAGAAATCAGAGTGGATTGTGGCTGTCTGCATGCAAGCAAGCAGTCTCCATTAATCTTCTAACACAAGATTACTTTCTGTAGAGATTTTTGTACTTACATATGTATCTATCTGTTGTGGGGTGTGTGTGTACATATCTGCTTTTCTCACAGCACTTATAGGTGAGAGCCTCTGTACCATGAGGCATCTCTGGGGTAAAATCTCGT
Organism: Chauna torquata; assembly: GCA_013399475.1. NCBI lineage: Eukaryota > Metazoa > Chordata > Aves > Anseriformes > Anhimidae > Chauna > Chauna torquata. Next base: position 31,282 of record VXAL01000197.1, on the reverse strand, counting down.
GTTTCAGGCAATCAGACAAGAATCCTGTTCGGTGAATGAAGGGGGCTAAATTCTGTTCCCTGTCATAAAAGCAGTGATGGTATTTAGATGCTGCATGCACATAACATTTTGCAGCTGTGGCTCCCATTGGCAATCTCTTGAGCCTGATGAAGAGCCCTGCTGATAGCAAGCAGTCTCCTGTGAGTGTTATTAGTAACTTTATTTTTTTTGCAGTTGCTTCCTTATTTTCATGTTTGAGTCTCTTTTTATGTGAGTGTCTCTTTTTATGTGAGTAGCTAGACTGATAGACTGATACAGGCATTTTAACAAAAGGAAATGTGTCTGATGCAGTTTGGTTTTTTTTTAGACACTTTACGCATAAATACAATGAGGAGTAGAAACTCAATTGTACTATAAATCAGGTAGGCTGGTTCTTTATTGTCTTTCTTCTCTTTAAAGGCTTCTCCTTCAGCAGTCTTATATTTATATAGTGGTTTAGACCAAGCTGCATTTATACGACAGTGAATTCAAGGTCTGAGCAATGCAGGTAAATAATTGGTCTGGAACAAGAGTTCTATGGAGGAGCTTTTCAAGCGACTTGAAAAAACAGAAGAGGTATTAAATCGATGTGCAGCCTGCACTAAGTAGCTCCAGAAACTACTTTCACACCTCGTTTACGTAATGAATGAGATATAAATGAAATGAGCACACTAGAGACACTTCAGTTCAGCTCTGCGTATACTCAGCTTCTCCAAGACTGCCTGCTCTCATTCCCATGTGATCTGTGGGGATGCTTCTTTATGGAATATCCTTAGGAAAAGCTAAAGAACTTTTGTACTACAACGCAGAAGCATCTTTCACATGTCACTTAGGAGACACATGAAGTTGACTGGAGTCATGTGTGTATTGATCAAGCTAAGTCCAATAAGCAGCACTGAAGAATTAACTCAGGCAAGGAGCTATCGTCGCCAAATGTCGTGCTTAGAAAAATGCCTCAAGCTCTTTCAAAAAGCTCTTAGAGATTAATTTATTTAGAACTTTAAAACCCCGGAACTGTCACATATTTCGGTATGTTTATTGTTAGCACCATATTTCCATCCATACACAGCTTTAGAGCACCGCAGTGCCACGCTTAAGGATTCATCTTACTACCTATAGTACAATGCCAACTAGATAAAATCAGTTATATACTACTTATCACTTATATTCTTCACCGCCGTGCCTGGCCCCATGATGAGCTGCCTCCTGGTGATGGGTAGGACACCAAGAGAGCTCTAAAACGAGTTAGGGTGTCCCTTGTAAAGTGCTTAGGAGGTAAGATTTCTATTCTGCTTCTTGTTCATTTCTCGCTGTTTGAAAACTCACTGGAGGGACTGCTTGTGCACTTAACACAGGGCATGTGGGTAAGCACCTTTCTGAGTGGGTGGTTGGTCTGCAACAGCCATCATCGTCCTCACGCATAAATTAAGCCTATGAAATTGGTGAGTATTATTGCACTGCTTGTCTTCTTGGTGAAAGCTTTAATAGACAAAGTTCAAAAGTGGCGGCAATAAGGGCCTAAAAAGAGTAGAGAGCCTCGTGCATCGTGCCCGTAATCAGGAGTGTTAGATGGGCCAAGGTTACACGAGTCAAGCCAATGTGCCTGAAACTGGATCATTTTCTACCTTTTTGCTGATTTGATATGAAGACCTCTGTCAACAAATCCTTCATTATGCAGGCTTCCTGCTCAGGCTCTGTGAGGAACAGCAAATTAAGCAGCCCACGTATGTAATATTAATGGCTGGAAAAGCAGCAGTGCTACTCTGTTTGTATGTACTGCCAGTGCTCATTAAGAAATTCCTGTTGCATTTTAAAGATGCCTGGTAGATTGCATACGACAAGTTCCTGCATCTATCTCCTTAAAAAAGCCCACAAGCCTGGGGAGACATGTTCAGTACCGAACCACGTTTGTCTGAAACATCTACCAGAACTCATTTCCTCCTTGTTTTGGTAGCTGCAAATGAGGCCTCCTGTTGCATTTTCCCCTTGTGCAATCACAGCCACTTCTCTAACACTGCCTGATGCTGAGCTGGCATGCTGGCAGCGGCTGGATATTAGCGGCTTGGTACCTGAACTTCTGTGGCACCTGACAGAACTCAAACCAGTAATACCAGTACCGGAGAGCTGTGGCTTTGAAGTGCAACAAGGACTTTATTTATTTATGTTCAGATCTTTGTTCCTAGTAATTAAATTAGAGCTTCCTACAGTCAGTTAAGGTATTAATGACCTAAAAGCCAATCCAAAGAGCTTCATTGCTCAGCCTTGATGATAGGAGACTGCAAATATGACTGAGACTCTTATTTTCAACATTTTACTGTGCTCAGTAAGCCTAGCTTAACTGAGAGAGTGAAGGAGAAATAAGACTAGGAGTAAAGGGGCTGTACTCCCCATTAGCACTGTCCAGCTTAGCACACACTGAGGATGTCTCCAGCCAGCTTCAGCAGAAGCATGGGTCCACTGGTGGCTACAGGTTTTCACTGCAGCTGATTCCCCATCTGCTCCTGCACGCTTGTGTTTCAGCCTGGTTACACAGAGGCCAGTGCCAGGACCGTGTCCTGGGAGCCCCAGCTGCTACCCTGCGTGGCGATGCTCAGCAGCCAAGCACAGAGCAGTCCGCTGGTGAGCCACAAAACTCGGGTGTTCCTCTGAGCACATCACCCCTTCTCCCACCCTTGTGCTGTGCCATGAGACCCCACTGCAGAAATGACAGGTATCACCACCTACCTCTGCCTGCACAGGCATTCGGGGCCATTCAAGCTCTTAGGTATTTAACTGAGTATTAATAGAGAAATGAGGATTTAGCAGCACGCACTAGACTGGTCACCAGGAGCTCTAGTTCTTCTCCCTGCACTGGTGATCCATGTGCCTGTGCTTCCTCTCTTGCACTTTCTGGATTGTCTGCCAAGACTAAAGTCTGCAGGACTGTGCAGTGCTGCACGGTGGGCCCACAGTCTTTGCTGGAAGGTGATGTTGCTGCTGCCCCAGATGCTCCTGGGATGCTCCCCAAGGGGTGATCAGTACCGTGTGTGTGCTCTGCCCCTGCTCTCACAGAGCCTGGTTCCCTCTGCTGCAGCAGGGTTCATCCCAGCTCTTCCTGGAGGTTGCTCAGGAGCTGAGGCCTGACTAATTTCTTTGACTTCAAAGGAAAACTTCAAAAGAAAAAAAAGTGTTTTCTAAAGGTCAAAATTACAATGTTTCCCAAAAGCAAGTGGGCAGAGGGAGAGAGGGATGCATTCCTTGGACAGTGTGCATTGTGCAAAGTAACAGCAGGAAAGGGAAAAGGATTCTCCCACCATACAGACTCATCTCATGTCTCCTTGTTTCTCCAGCAAAGACTTTGGCTGATTGACTGCGGGCACCCATTTTGCATTCTTTTCTCATCAGGCCAAAAATCCAAATTACTGTGCTCTTCTCTGCCCCTAATAGCCTTTTAGAGATTTTTTTTCATCAGTCGCCCCTCTTAATCCTGATCAATAGCTTTGCTCTTAGCATTTGGCATTGCCTTCTGTTCTGCCAGTCATGATGCCAAGGTCAAATCAACCCCTTTTGTATTTCTGTCTTAAATAAATAGTATTAGGCTGCCATGAATTAACGCAAAATATTTTGCGATACTGAAAGATCCCAATTATTGACCAGATTTAGCTAAGTACCTAGCTCTCCACGCAGGCTTGACTGTAGCTTTAAACCAGCACTCCGTAGTGTTTCTTTTGCAAGCCCAATTCATACAGCTGAAGAGGCATTTTTGGCAGGCTGCGAATGAAAGGTCTGAAAGATTTTTTTTTTTCATTGGACCTCACACAATCACACCAAGCCCCTGAAGAGCAATAGGATTTTAATCAGCTCTTTTAATTGTTTTGTCCCCTGGTCTAGTACAGAGTCGGCGTCCCACACTCCTAAAGCACCAGTGACGAAGGACTGTAATTGAGGAGATTGCTCTTCTAACCCAGTTTTAATATGATTTGTGAGGCTACCGGGGATGAGTGATGCAAAGCAGCAGCAGAGGAGGAAGGACAGACAGACAAGCTGGGCACAGTTACTCAAGTCAGGGCTTAAACCAGAGGGAATTTCAAGGTTGTAGAGCCAGAGCCATGCCAGAGTGCAGAAAAAATTTCCACCAGCTATATTATGCCACTAAAAACTTCCATTACCCTCTCCTCCTTCGGAGTCACAGCCTCACACCTCAACAGCTTGGTTCAGCTGCTCACCCCCACAGCAATAGCCCAGGCTATAAAAAGCCTCCCCTCCACTTGGGATGCAGGCTTGGAAGCTCTGCAGGGGGAACAAAACCAGAAAGCAGCAGAGAGGGGGAGAAAGAAGCAAAAGGGACTTAGCTAATCTGGGATATGGAGGAGCATTTTGTATTCTGCCCTTTGCAAAAGGGAAGAGTAATACACACTGCCATTTCTTGGCTGCGTGAGCTCCTGTTGCAAACAGCCAGGCAGAGCACCCACCTAGCCCTGACAGCCGTCCTGTGCTGCGAGGAGCTGTGGGTCTCCAGTGCGGTTTGCAATGAGCCCAGCCATAGAGGGGCCCGTGCCGTGCCTCACCTGCCTGGGTCTGCGGGGCTTGGGCTGGATTCGCTCCTGCCAGCAGAGAAAACATCCTTGGTGAAAAGTTGCTGTTTGAATCCCGAGCTCCCAATGTGCTGCCCAAGGTGCTCGGGCATGTTTAATGTTGCTGCAAAGCACAAATCTCTGGGGGAAATGCCCCAGTCATTAGTGATAGCGGCTGCTTTGGCTTTGGATGGAAGAAAAGGGTGGGAGAGTGTAATCTTCTCTTGCAAGGCAGCAGGAAGATTTAAATTACATATTCATGTACATCCATGTATGCGTGTGTCTGTATACACGTAAATATGCTTTATGTATACGTGAAGTAGATTTACGCTGTCCTCATTTCTAGCCCTAATTCATCATTTGCTTACTACAAGTTCCCCATTCCCCATTTTAATATTTTCACTTACCATACTTTGAAGAGCTAGAAATAGCTTGTCAGATTGAGACTGCTCTTGAGAAGTTTAATTTTCCTAATGCTTGTTGGAAATCCCCTTTCTGAATTTGCAGGAATATTAAGGTTCTTAGTGTGAGCTGTGCAAAGAGGGAATTTGCAAGTAAAGCTGTCAGTGAAATGCAATTGGGTTAGGAGAGGCTTGATGAGTGGCACGGATGGGTGCAGGATCCATCTCCCGAGGAGGAAAGGACACTTGCGGAGCCTGCCGTGGGTGGCAGAGCTGGGAGGGGGCAGGTAAGTGCCAATTACTTGTTTTCTCTCTGCCAGTCCTACAGGGAATGCAGGCAGTGAGACAAAATTAGAGCAGAGACACATGGGGCGTTTACAAGCAAAGAAGCAAAGGTAACTGTTGAAATAGTTCTGCTGCTGATTCCCCACCTGGCTTCCCAATGTTGCTGTTTCTGGCTGTCAGAGCTGGGAGGCACTTGCTGCGCTCTGACTGCTGGCTGCCAGCAGCCCAGTGCTCCAGCGACAGTGGCCTCTGTGGAAAGGTGCTGCTGGTGTTAACAGGTGCAAGGACAGGGCTTGGGGAAACCTGAACGAAAGCTTCATTCCCAGCACTGTGCGTTACTTGAATGGTCGATGCCGTTCCCAGGGTGGTAGTGTTAGTGTGAAGGATTTTTCCAACAGAAAGCAGAAATAAAAAGGTACTTTCCAAAGAGCCAGAGAATAGAAAGTGTCCCCTAGCTATTGACAGTGATGGGAAGGCACAGTATGCTTGTCTGGATGGATTTAGATGAAACTAGGTATCCTGTCAATCTCCAACTCCTTTTGCTTGGTTCTGTGCCCAAATTGAAGTCACTACCTGACAACTGCATGTAGCACAGGGGATCATTCCCTCTGTGTCACCCACAGAGGTAAGCAGACACATTTGCAAAAGCAGGGCCCTTGCATGGACTCCCGTTTCCACGCCGTGCACTGGGGTCCACACACATGTGCAGCCACATGCTGGCAAACCCTGCAGGTCCACCACGCCGAGCCCTCTGCAGGCGCAGGGCTGGAGCTGAGGCCCGTGGTGTCTGCGGCTGGAGCTGGGCCCGGGCCAGGCTGCAGATCCAAGCGGTGCAGCACGGGCCCAAGTGTTCTGGCTCGGGGCCATTTCCATTGCATCCCATTGCATATATTTTTAATGAAAGGCAGATAATTTGTGAGTGGAAGTGCCAAGTGAACGTGTTCCTCGTAGTGAGAGGCCGGCAGCTCTGCTTGCTGAGGGCTGTCAGCGGGTTACTCAAAATGCAGCATGGCTTGCAGAGGAGTTCAAAGATGCAGGCATGCAATCAGCCCGTTTTTCTTCCATCCTAAGCAGATGCAAAATAGTTAAGTGAGACCAGAAGGGATGATAATTCCTCCTCCTCCTCCTCCTCTTTTATCACCTGCTATTTTCTTCCCGAGTATCTGGACTCAAAGAATTACTGACATTAAATATAGCAATTCAGGCTGCCCATTGTTCCCTGCTCTGTAATGTGCCGGAGTGGCACCTTTGTATTCATCCATCCATCCCCATCTCCTCAGATGTGCTGCTCACACAATAGTTATTGTTGTAGAAGGGACCTGGAATGAGCTCTTGCATTATTCACTTCATTTATTTTGATACAATATTTGAAGCCACTTCATTAAATTCCCTTACAATGTCTTGTCAATTTTTTTTCATCTCCTTGCCAGTGCCTGGCTCATACAGATAATATAACAACAACACTATGGGGTGTGGAGAGGTGGGGGAATAGACTTGTTTTCTATAAAAGGGGATAACTATGAAGAACTTAA
>VXAL01000197.1:2748-24431 GCA_013399475.1 Chauna torquata | reverse complement strand
CCCCCCAATAAACAAACAAACAAATAAATAAAAAAGACTACAACTAGTTTGAAACAACTTACTTGCAAGTAGCAGATAGGGGCAGTAAATACTCAGAACAATTAAATCTTGAACAAAGGAAAACCACACAGGTTTACACACAGTGTGTGGCTATGCAGAAGAAGACAGGATATGTAAACTCCTATTTACTAGCACTGAAAAAAGCACTACAGTCTCTCTGCCCTTTCAGTATTTTCATTAATGCAACAAATTAGTCTCATGAAATGTATTTTTTTGTCTTTTTAACGCTCCAAGTGCTGGTGGTGCGGGGCGGGACTGATGTGATGCAGCCTCTCCATTCACTCAAGGCCCGCTCTTCTCCTAGCACTGCAGGATTTGTCAGAGCTCCCAAAGATGGTGGGGAGCTTTGCTCCCAGGTGTGGCATGCAAAGTGCTCCAAGGGAAGGAGCAGACTTTGGCTCAGCAGTTTAAACTCTCCAGTGAGCAGGCTGGATGTTGAGCTTAGAAATGGAGCTTAGAAAATTAACCCACTGCACTTTCTTACCAGGTTATTTTTTTCCAGCATTTCTAGCCTGCCTCCTCACAACAATGGTCCATGCAATATTTAAGATGCAAATAACACATAAGGGCTCCCCTGCAATAGCTGCTTAGTTATATTTTACACTGCTTGCCAAGATTACCTGTATCCTGCCCTTTCCTCCATACTCTCCCCATACACCTCCTCTTTAAACTGTCTTGAAGGCAGCAGCCTCCAGCTGCACTTCCAAAAGGCAAAACACCTGAGAACATCTGGCGTTGCTTCAGAGATATTGGCCAAGCACATCTTGGAGCAGCAAATCATCAACCAAAGTGATCTTCCAGAGTTTGTGGGGCCTGATAGTGCTGTGTGGGGACCTGATAGCGCCAGTCCTAACCAGCAGCATTTTATTCAGATGCGGAGTGCTCTCCACACCACTTAGCTTTGGAGAAATTTGCAGTGTGTTTCCAGTTCTTCAGTCCCTGTTACAAACAGATATAAAACCGTACACTGCTAAAGCTGGTTTCATTTCCCATACATGAATAATCCCATCTGTGCTCCAGGCTGCCTGTACATGCACTGAGGACATGGTACAGCTGTGTCTGTCACAAGCAGCATCACTTCTGGCGTGGGCAAGACCTGGGTGATCAGAACTGGCGTGGTTTTGGAGCACCTGCTAAACATCGAGAAGTCCTGCCTGCAATTTGAGGATGCTGCTAGAAACCTTGCAGTTGTGAGCAGCTTATTATACTGTAAGACAGTGGCAGCTAGGAGAAGCAAGGAAATAAAACCATAATAATTCCAGAAAGAGTAGGACAGAGCCGCCAATTAAGCCAAAACTTTTCACTGCTAAGAGATGTTCAGTCCACGTAGGTGGAGAGAGAGGTGGGCAGGAGCCTCCACGAAGCACAGCTGCAGTGTGAAAAAGCACATCTTGCTCCTTGCATTATGCCACAGAAAATGTTTTCTGGCAATTTAGCATTAAAATGTCAGAATGCTCTGGCTCTGGGGATATCCACAACTGATGGAGTGTGTGCTGGCTGCTTGGGAATTAGAGTCTAGACTTTGGTGGGCAGTTGTCTGAATAAAAAGTAATTAAAAAATTAAAAAACAACAACAACAACAGCAAAAAAACCCCACACAAATAAATGTACTGTATCCGTGGGGCTGACGGTGTGCCTTGAGCATTGCCTTGGACGCTCAGGAGTGAACTGTCTCTCCAGATTAGGTGCTAGCTCTGCAACCTCATGTGCTTTTCATTTTTAGTACATAATTAAGCCTATTGGAGTAATAGAGCTAGTCCTGTTTTTGCCTAATGTCTGTAAACAGATATTAGGTTTCATCTATTTGTCCTTATATTTTTCCTTGCTGTTCATCATGCAAAGCCAAAATACCCAAGGAAAGGTATGTACTTATTTGGCCTGGAAAATAAATAATAATATGGAGGTAACTCTAGTTCTCAACAAATTAGAAACAAGTAGCTATAATTTTACTGCTAATAACTATGCTTTCTTGGAACAGGGGAGTTTCTGTCCCTGAAAGGACAGAGCTACAGCTGAGGAGTCAGACTCCAAACTCCTTTAGTAATGAAGGCAGTAGGTCTTAAGCAGGAACCACAGAGGCAAGGAAACCATAGGCCAGACCAGAAGGAATTGCTTAATGCCATATACCTATGAACACTTGGGGCAACAACGATAAATATGAGATGCAAAAAACTAGTTGTGGTGATGGGAGAGGTAAAAGCTTGATTTTTTTTTTTTTTTTTTGTGATAGTTGTGCTGATGGAAGCTTGTCATTTCCATACGTGTATTTTTGGCACTGCAGAGAAGCTTCTGGCCACTGCAACACACAAGAGTCATGGGGTGTGTACTCTCCTCCCAGCTTCTTAATGCAGGCTTCTGCAGCAGCATAAATTTCCTTCTGTGACAGATGAGAGCTGCTGAGCCAAAGGCAGCCAAAACTCTTTTTCATCCTAATTGCTCTGCAGACCATTCCTCCTCCGAAAAGGGCCTTTGCTGAAATATTGCAGTGACCATAAATTTTATATGTATTGAGAGAGTAGCATGATTATTTGGCTGTTTAGACTATATTTGCCCCTAAATGCAGAGCACGGTTCATATCTGAGACTTGTTTGTTGATTCATTGGTAGGCAAGAGGTTGGGATAACGTTTTGGAAACAAGTTCTTAACAGCAACTTCTTTGTAAAGGTTAATGTTAATTTGCCTTCTTGGTGGTGCCAGGCTTCTCTTATCTAGCAAGGCTTGGGGCTTGCCTTTGCCCTAGAATCCCCTGGAAGCCATGCCTAGCTGGATGGCACTGGTGTTTCAGTGGTCACTGGCAGCTGTATTTGGGCACAGCTCAAGGAGGACAGAGCTTACAATAAATCAGAGAGGCTGCTCTGGCAAGGGGGGACCCTGATTGCCTTTGGACCTCCAGTATGTGATGCATATACTGAATAAAAGCATCTTAGAGTTTCTCTTCCTTTTTTTTTTTTTTGGAGGCTGCTGTTGCATTTCCTTTCTCTTAATTGAGTTGTTTCAGCATCTCATGCTGTGTGTTTGGAGGAATCTCTCGTGCTCATGGTTGTTTTTACATGTGGTGCCAAAAGACAGCAAGGCAGTAATAATTTCCTCCTGGTTTTTGTTCCTTCCTTTAACCATATTGGTGTCTCCCAGATTGGAGCTCTTGAGCTGTGTGAGACCCCAAATGGCAAGCTGCAGGCTGGCCTAGGTGTTGTCAGAGCTACACAAACAGGGGAAGTTTCATCTCATGAAGTCTTGATTTGTTTTGTTGGTTTTTGTTTGTTTGTTTTAAAAAATCTTACAGAAAAAAATATTCAATGTAAAATAAAATGCTTTGCTTTTGGGAGTGTCTTATGAGAATTCTTCCCTAAAATTTTGGAGGTTTTTTTTTTTTCCTTTTTAAAATAACCTTAATTAGGTAAAGCTGTACTCAAAGGCTTTATTTGCAACTGTCCAAATTAAATTTTTCTGGTAGAAATAATAAAGATGGGTTATTAAAACTGTTATTTTTTGCCTTTTTTTTTTTTTGGTAGGTGAATTAATCATTCACATTTGTTTACTTCAGTTTAAATTACCAAAGAGTGACTAGGGAAGGGCTAATAAGGAAGGCTGCCCATATGCCTGGCCTCCTAAGGCAGCACTGTTTCCAGTGGACAGTTTGCTATGCTAATAAATTGACATTTAAATACTTGGTGTGGAAGAGAGAAAAAGAACACTTCACTGGCTGCAGCATAAAACAGTTTTTGAGTCATTCATAATCTTTATGTAGAAGTCAATTAAACATCTTACTAGAAAGCAGAGGTTAATGGGACAGAAGTCCTCTCCTGATTTATCAGTCATGGAAACTCTGTTTCCCATCAGAACAGAGTAATATTCCACAGAGATTTTTCCTGTAGCAGCAATTATTTTAATTAGTCTAGTGACAGACTAATTATTTTAAAATTTTAAGTGTATACGAGATTATTACCCAGCAACTATTTTTTTTAAGGCCCTGTATGGTGGCTGTAAGCTCTATGGTGGCTGGCATGATCCTGCAGCCATAGCTCCCCACAATTGCAATTGCAAATGCCTTTTTCAGTCATAAGACAGTTTAATTTGGGCAATATCTGTCACAGATGGGCAGGTTTTGTGTTCCTAAAGCCTGTCGGAGAGCAAATCCCCCTCAGTCTCAGGGCTGCAGCTTCTAGGCAAGCTGAAGCAAGGCCTTGGGCCCATGCTGCAGCCTGGATCTCTGAGCTGGGGAGCGTGCCGTGGGTCATGAGCTGGCTAATGGCCAAATCTGCTCGCCCTGGGGCCTGGACCCGCAGCGGAGGCCGATGTCCTCAGCAGACCAGTCTGGTCATTGTGGTTGTACTGAATTTTCAGCCCCTGACGTACATTGGGCAGCACACAGAAGTGAGGCCTTTCCATAAGTGCAGGGCTGTACCTTCTTCTGCCTGGAGGCCGCTGCCTCCAGCCATGCCCTCGAATCACACTGGGTGAGGAGCCGGGGAGGATTCAGAGAGGGGAATGATTAAAAGATTGGAAAGCATATCGGAGAGAGAGTCAAAGGCTCAGTCTATGTCATCTATCAAAGGGAGCTTACGTGGTGCTTTGATCACAACACGAGTACTTACATGGTGGGCATAAATTTGAACAGCCACTTTAATCCATAGGCAACGACGTAAGCACCAGGATATGAAGCTGTAGCTATACAAACTCAGACCAGAAACACACTTCTTATAGTGAGGGAACAAGCCACCAAAGTTTGCAACAGGTTTATTGCTCACATTTATTGATGTTTTTCTCAAAGTGATGCTCTGGTTTGGGCACTGCCACTGGGCTGGGTGGGGGAAGCCAGGTGGTCTCTGCACTGCAGGAGGCTGAATTAGACGGTGCTTTCTTTTGGTCCTAAAAAAGTAACCTGGCAGTCTCTGGGTAAGGATGTCTTCAGAAAAAAAGGTAAAAAATAATGTTCTCAGCTCTTATTCAGCTCTATTTCCTTTGAATAGGAACTATGTTATATCTAACGACTATATCAGGCATGCTAACGACTGGTTTTAATCCGATGTAAGTGCACAGACTGCGGTCACATTATTTCTCATTTCACTGAGGTTAACTGAGAATGTATTTCAACCAGAGTATCACTCACTGCCCATGAAAAGGCCTGGCACAGAGCTCACTGCACTATGATTCCCACAGACTTCAGTGAGAGCTAAATCCTTCAGAGCTAAATTCTAGTTTTAACTCCACCAGAGCACATTTGAACAGTGTTACCTGTTGGCATTCACACTGGTTTTCAACATCACCATATTTGAGCAGCTCAGACTTTCCAGTTCCTCTTGCCTCACAGTGTTGCCATGAAATAGGGGCAGTCACCTCCTGGGTGAGCTTGGCCACACCAGGGCCTCCATGCTCACAAACACCAGTCCAGAGTCTTAAATGCGGACTTATTCTCCTTCTCAGTGGCTTTTTTTTAGAGTAAGCCAAATCAATCTGGCTTTCATTATTTTTACATAACATTGTGTTTTCTTGCTAAATGGCTTACCTTTCGGAATACTCCATTAACTGTTATTTTGTTGGTAGATTCAGCTCAGTAGTAGGGAGAAAAACTCAGACTTCCACCTCCTGCGTTTAAGCAGTGGGGATGAAATAGCATGTTTTGAATAAATCTGTGTGTATTCTCACTAGAATGCTGAGCCACAGCCTTAACCTTCCCAGTAGTTCATGGTGGCTACAGCTGAGTTATTTGACTAAAATATTATTTTTACCAGCTACTTGAAAGTACTGCAGCAATCTGATTTATTTCCATTGTTAGTGCTTGTTTGTTTAGCGTTTCAGATGAAATGAACTTGCTATTCATTTAGTACTAATGCCAAGAGAACAATTGTATTCAAAAATAATGGAGTATATAATATGCAGTAGAATATGCAATGAAACATGGGTATTTTGCTCACACAGTTGCATATGTATACAATGGAAATCATTTGGTGGCGTAGGGTATTAATCTGCTTCCTCTGTGATTGTGTGTTTGCTGCTTTTGTGTCAGCCCACAGTTATCCCCCACTTCACAGAGGAAGTCTGTGCATCCAAGGCCAGGGACTGATCCTTTCTGGGGGTTACATGCAGAGTGTTGTCACAAATAAATGAAAATGTACTTGTCATAATAGATCTCTGTAAAATCCAGATTTCACTGAATTTTCTGTTGTCCAAAAAAAAAAAAAAAAAGGGAAGCTAAAGAGATGGTACATTTAAAATCCTCAGTTGTAAAGTAGTAGTTAATGTTTAGCGCCTAGTTTATGACACAAAGGTCTAATTTCAGAGGTGTACCAAGCAGCTGATATTCTTAATACAATCAGATGCAAGTTCATGATGTCCCTGAAAATCAGGCCCTGGCACCTTGGAGCGAAGGCACCTGCTGAAGCTGCTTGCAGCCTGGCATGTTTGGGACTCTGTATTCCCCTAATCTGAACTCATTGTCTTAGGCATTAACTTCCTTTTAAGATGTAAGATGTCTTTGCAAGGCTTATCCTCTTTAATAATGTTTTAGTTTGTTTGGTTTTAAATTTATTAACAAGATACTGGCAGTTGACATATGTTGAAAATGTAGCTTTCACTTGTGCATATGGATACTCAGTTACACATAAAATCTAACATAATTGAATTTTAACACTGCCATAGCAAAATTAGACTTTTCTCATTAAAAGTACAAGCTCACTTATTTCAGACTAGTAAGTGGAGAGGTTATAACCCTTGAAAGTGTTTTAGGAAAACTGGCAATAAACAACGGGAAAAAAATCACCAGGGTATCCTCATTATTGCATTAGCATTAAGGGGCTCATCTACATTTATCCTTTCCAACAAGTGAAGGAACAAGGTTTCATTTAAAATAAGTTTACCTTGCTCAATCCTAATGGCTCAAAGTTAAAGCCTGGAAGGACAATATGACTTATTTTCTTTGATTTTCTAAAGCTGAGATGCCCCACAAATCTCTACCGCTAGTACAACCGAATTCACCAATCTTCCACTGAAAACTATGTGCAGAGGTTTGATTTTCATACCTCCCCAACACACATGAGGGTGTACCTGATTTTCCTGTTATGAGCAGACATCTACATGAGCTGTAAACTCTCCTGACATTTCTGATGGAGATAATTATAGTACTCTGGGGGACTTCTGGCCTTGCCAAAAATAGATTGGAACAGGGACACATGCATTTACAGGCAAAACTAGGAAGATGCTGGGATATATTATGTGACAGCATCAAGCAAGTGCCTGCTTCATCTCCAGGCCTTCATTCTTTTTTTGCTTCCTATCATTAAATTTCTGTCTTCCCAGAAATCTTCCAATATCAAGACATATTAATAGAAGTCCTTGCATGCACATATTATTTGTTTGTGAGACAACTGTAGAGGATCGGGAATGCACATCAGGCGATCCAGTGTGACACCTTAGCAAGGTCCCAGCCAAAATGTGCTGTTTTACACACCTGCACTGTGCAAAACTAAGGATGGACACAGGTTTCTGCAGGATTTGAGGTCAAGCCACTATGTTGGCTTTGCTTAAAGCAGAAACCTGTTTTGCTGTGATTCAGGAAACAAACTTTTCTCCAATTAAAAGAAAGTTATTATTTTTATAAGCCAATCAGATTAAAATTCCTTCCCTAATGTTATGGCAAAAATGATGCATTTAGTAGTGGGTTTAAATGTATTTAAATATTGAAAAATGAGCAATGAAGAAACAAAATACTGTTGAGGGGAAAAATGCAAACTAGACTGTGGCTAAAGCCTGGGGAACACTTCTACTGTCCCTTCACTGGATGGGTGAATATCATTGCCTGCTCTTCCTTTTTGATTTGCTACCAGAATGGCAGTACCCCTGGATTGCATAGCTGCCCAGTCTATAGCAAGAGAAGTTTAGAGATATTTGCAGCCAGTTCTAGTACTTCCTCACTTCATAGTGTACTTCATCACTTGATCAACACTGAGCCTTTGTTTAAACAGTACTTCCAATGTCACCTATAGGTAGCAGTTAAATCACAGCAACCTTCTTCAGAATCTAAGACATGATCATGGTGATGTACACGTGACAATAACCCTGCACACATCATATGTGCAGAAGATTCCTTGTTCCCCTTGTCAAAAAGTCAGTACCTGAATTTGGAGTAGAATTTATCTTACTCAGATGTGGGTGCTGGAAAGGTCTCTCCCTCCTTCTGATGGAAACAAATACTTTTCCTTGGTGACTCCTCCTCACCTAAGGGTTGTGTTGATGAACTACCCTTTTGATGAGGCCTGGACAACTCCACTGACCGTAACGGAAATCTGAACAAATAGTTTGCTATATTTATGAGACACTCACATGAAGGTGAGATTAATCTTGCCAACCATAAAGTAGTTTAAAGGAAATTAGTTCCTGACTATTTGTCTTCATGCAGAAATTCCCCTGCTGAAGATTCATTTCTTTTGCATGGGTCCATGGTTGCCTCCACTTGTGTTTCTACAAGCAGGATAAGCAACTTGTAGGCTTTCTTTCTCTCTCTCTCTCCAGCTGCGCTGCTGTGTGTATGTCCGTCACAGGCACCATTTGCGATCTAACATTGCCTGCTCTTGGCTCAGGCACGTCACCTCTTCCCTTCTTTGCCTTCTAAGTTCATATTCAGGAATTTGGCCTCTTCTGAGATGGGTCAGGATTGCATGAAACCTTCTCATTTTCCCTTGAGCTGCCCATCAACTCTATGGGTGCCAGCTGAACCTCAGCACATCTCTGTTATGTGACTTCTAATGTACTGGTTCAATTAACTGTCGGGGGCTGGGACTGGAGAATTTTAGGAGCCATCCACTAGAATTAATGACTGCTGCTCAAGAGCTACAGACCTAATGATCAATTTTTCCTGTTTAAAAATGGGATTTAGCTTTACAGCTGCTAGCAGCATGACGTAGGAATGTAGCAACAACACAGACTGATTCTCTTAGACTGGTCCTTCCAATTAAAGCCTGGTGAAGTTGGGATCCTGTGTGCTGAAGCTTTGTTTCAACAAGATGAAAGCAGTTGGTCTCAGCAGTCTCAGCCTGGCCCTTATGAACAAGCATTTGCATTCAGCCCCAATAATCACAGCATCGCAGCTCACTTGGCTGCAGAGTGATCACAGCCCAGGATCAGAGGATTTATTCAAGTCCAGTGAATCACTTAGTCCAGTGAATCACTTGCTGCATGATATGTTCCCTTCCATCCAATAGTTCAGCCCCCCAGCCTGCTTTGTTGTCCCCTGATGTGACATTTGGAACAATGTCACATTGCACTGGCAAAACTCAAGCAAGTGCTACAACAATATTAGCAGGCTGGAGCTGTTGCAGTGACCTGAAGATGCACATGCAGAGATCAGTCAACTGGGGATCCCAGCCTCACAGAACAGAGTCTAAAAGGCAAAAAAAAAAAAANNNNAAAAAAAAAAAAAAGCTCTTCCCCCCCCCCCAAGTCCTTGGCTTGCAGTCTCACCTGCTAGAGTTATCGTTCTAAGAAACACTGTTTTCCTTATCCTCAAAACAAATGCAAGCTTCTTAAAAGAAATCAGTAATAATCCCTCTAAGCTTCCCCTGCTTAGCAGAAAAAAGGGCTGAGGATGCAGCTCTTCCTTTATTTCTGCTTTCACTGAGTTTCCCGTTTCATTAATAGTTTTTCCTGTATGTCCATGGGCATGTCTACAGCTCCCACCTCTCAGCACTGCTCTTGGCTCCTGCAGTGAAGTGCATCTTGTAGCTGAGCTAGGTTAGGGGACTCTGTCCTGCTGTGGAGCTGCCTGTTGGCAAAATCTTGGCAGGCTCTAAAATAAAAGGGTAGAAGTCACTTCAGAGTGGAACAATGTTACCTTAACAGTGATGTCTGGGAGACTTCCCCCAGTGCAAGCTTAAACACTTTCTGATGCTTTATTCAAACAAATGATGTACAGAGACACATGTTTTAAGAGTGGAGGGAATAGAAAAATGATCTCATTAAGTTGCAGAAAAGTAACTAAAAAGGATGGCAGATGCACTAGGTAACTAGATGCATAATGCTCCAGGGACACCCAGGAGCATTTCCCAAGGCTACAACAATAAGAGATGTAATCAGTAAGAAACAGTAAATGCAAAAAACAAGATGAGCTACAGCTTTGTGGAAGACTTTAAACCTGTTCAGAAGAGAATCATTACTAAGGTCATACTTAGGTCAAAAAGAGAATGAAATAGTATTAAAAGATTATGAATATTCAGAACATGTAATACTATTGTTCTCCTATTTCAGAAAATGGTTATTAAATATCCCCTTTGCCTCTTACTTTGCTATATTTTCATATAGAAAATGATGTAACTCTCTTGCTTGACCTTTAGCGTAGTCTGTAAATAGCTATATTGTCACTAATACTTGGCCAAAACAAACTTATCTATAACCACATTTCAGAGTGTGAGACAGCCTTTAATGCCTTTATTCACATCAGATCGCACCTTATAATCCAACAGTCACTGTTGGTGTTTGAGGAGCAGAGCTCTGAGCCATGGCGGTGTCACAGTCAGACTCCCTGAGCGCGGCAGTCGCTTCTAAATAGGGACTGAACTGCTAACATTTTGTACCGATATTTGGGAGCATTACTTCTTCATTAGAGTGTGTTACTTTTACATCCTTAACTTCCTCTTCAAATTGTCATTGCTGGATTGTATCAGGTACATAAATAGGGATTGCAGAGCCAGTTGTTACTGCCAATAGTATTTATTATTTGTGCTGCAGACCAGAGTATGGTTGTGATAAAGGCCGTACAAACAACCCGCAGCCTCCTCCCTTCTCAAAAGCACTGAGCGTTAGTGCTAGAGTACGGGTAAGCAGTACCTTGGGAAAGCAAGACAATTATTTGGGTAACTCAGAAGTGCAACGGAGTGGATGATGCAAGGTGTGAACATTTGTACACGTTAAGCAGGATTTTTTTTTTTTTTTAATGTGATCCCAGGTCATTTCTTACTTCAATGTATTTTAAAAGAAAAAACAATAGCTAAGAAAGAAGCTAGGAGGCTGTAACGGGTAGCAAAGGCCATGCTCCAAGCATATAAGCTTTTGATATATTACTCAAGTTAAATTAAAGATTCTGTAACTCATTTCACTTCATTAAAGCTACTAAAATAACAGGGCAACTTTTCAATGTTAGGGATTAATTTTTGAAGCAGTACAGGGGCATTTAGTTTCAATGCCTGATGTAACTTGATTGAATCAGACAAATGAAATAAGTGACCTCTATCTAGCAAGGTTATAGTTATAACTGGACTTATGTCGAAGAAGATTTGTGCTGAAGTACACAAGAATGGAAATTGCAAAGTAAGAAGCCTACTAAAATGTCATAAAAGGTGTGACAGACTTGCTTCTTGAGCAGTAGAAAGGGTTAAGGGGGGGTGTAAGGGTGTTTTAAATGCTGATTCAGGTCAGACGTTCATAACTGTGATTTCTCAGGAGCCAGCTGTTCTCTCCTTTTCTTATTATAATGTATTGTTTAATTTTAAACAAATGTTTTAAATTAGCTTAATGGTAATGCTTTAGGGGAAATGAATTTCTAGAACTGGACAAAACAAATGCTGTCCTACATTCTTATAAAGGACGAGAGATTTCAAGTGCCCTCAATATTTAATACCTAAAATTAGATATCATAGGAATGACATCTAATGTATGGAATAGTTACTTCAGGAAAATATAGTTCATTTAAAGAGGATTAAATTGCACCTAAAAATTAGCCACCGCTTTAGAAATTTTAATTGTTTAAAAAAATAAAATAAACCTTGTTTTTATCTAACAGTTTGTTCTCATATTGGTTAGCAGAAGTCTTTTTTTTTTTTTTTTTTTTACCATAGATCTTTTATTCTCAAATTCTGAATACAATAAAATGTTTAGAGGATCAAACCTTTCTACTGGGGTATGTCAGGCAGAATTAAATATGCCTGTGGCACCTGGGAATACTGGGACTTGTGCAAGGAAATCCCAAGCACTCGCTGACCAGGTTGCAGAGGCCCGCTTGTCTGTGGGGTTTGGGTTTCAAACACTAAAGCAACTGGGCTCAGACCAACCACACAGAGGAGGGTGGAAGGGAAATACATTCTGGAATGATGAAATTAGTTCAGACAACTTAATGAAAAAAAATGCTCAGATCCCACTGAGCCATTAAATGATTGATTTCCACATGGAAGCACCCATCTCCTCTGACAAGCCTTTGACAGAACTGTTTCTTTAATTTCATGTGGAATGGTTTTTGACCACAAGATTAAAAAGACTGAGGGGAGAAAGGGACAGAACAGGTTATGAGCCCAATAGACAGGAGAAAATGTGTCGTAAAAGAAGAATGAAGTACTGGTGCATTCATTAAACACAAAAGCAGACCTTGAAGATGTTTGGATTGCTTAATATTCAGGCTATGTTGATGGTAAATTATATTTGCAGAAGGAGAACAAATGCTTTTACATCTTCCAATGCACAATTTAACATTTACTTTTGATGGTTTTCTTTTTAAGTCCTGATACGTCCAGTAGGTTAATAGCAAAACATCAAAACTGATTTCCCTGAGATCACCAAGTAACTATCTTTGGCTAATTTGGGGCTCCGATGCTTCTATCAGGACTTTAAACCACAATGGTCAGCATGAGATTGAAAGCAGCATCCCAAAGGGCTCTGAATTAATCCGTTGACTCAGCCAAGCTACCATGGCTGAGCACG
Organism: Chauna torquata; assembly: GCA_013399475.1. Classification (NCBI taxonomy): domain Eukaryota; kingdom Metazoa; phylum Chordata; class Aves; order Anseriformes; family Anhimidae; genus Chauna; species Chauna torquata. The sequence goes on along the minus strand of VXAL01000197.1, from coordinate 11,690 downwards.
AAGGAGTCCCACAAACCCTGGCATCCCTGATAACTCTTGTCACCCTGTTAACTTCTGCCATGTACAAAAGCTGAGTTTCAAATGTTAATGCTCCAAACATCATGTCACGTTAGTTATTATTGGAGCCAAGTCCCTTCAAATACAGCCTTTGTTAAACTATTTAAAGAATGCGCTAATAACCTTATAGCCATATTCATATTCCAGCTCCTTGGGAGCACTGCTTTTTGCCTCATTCATGACTTCTGAAATGTTTCTAAAACGAGCAGTAATGAGGCCAAAGAGGAAAGCTTGACTTTTGTTTTCTTTAAAACCTTAGAGATCTATATCTAAATCCTTTCCCTGATTCGATCAGATGACGTTATTTCCCTCCAGCCACGTCGCACAGTCCACCTTCAAGGCACTCTGGTTATTGCTAAGATATGAGAGTTCAGATCAGTACAATCTGTTTTCCAGAGGCCAGTGTTCAGAGCCAGCTGCTGATTGCAGCACTGGCAAAGGATAAGAGTCTGACAAATTCTGTGTTTGCGCTAGGAAGAAAGAGAGAAAGATCCTCTTGCTTCCAAACTGAGACCCTCTGTGAGGGGTAAGACCAAGGCAGGAGAAGAGGAGGGCAGGCAGCATGGGCTCTGCTTGCTGGGGAGAACAGCAGAGCCACGACTGTGAAGATGTGAGCTGTGAGCTGCTAAATCCTGGCTGGTTTAAGCTAATGGTAACTTTTTGCTTGGGAGCACACAAAGCTGGGAAGACTTACCTTGGAATCAGCCTTCTTAGGGCATACCCTGGTTAAGGCTGAAATGGGAATGCAGAAATTAAGTCTAAAAATTCAAATATGTATGCTTTAGGGCTAAGTCAAATGAAATCCTAATTCAGGAAGCTCTCATTCCCACAAACCACAGGCTCTAGCTGGGATTTGCCACACACTACCAAATTGTCTCTACTCCTGAAGTAATCGTGCCAAGAAAGGAAATGGCATAGAAGTACCCATTGTACAGGTCCACAGCTTTCATTCAGTTCCTGTGGATTCAATGGCAGAATTAATTGCAAAATAAAATGCATGTAATTGGATTAATTAACAGTACACTTCAAGGTCCTGAAATACAGAATTAGCCACAGGGGTAAATGTACAATGCAGGTTTTTCCTGCGAACAGAACCCGTGCTATTTTTGGAGCTGTATCTGTATCCCAAAGAAGTGTGCCTTGCTTAAAAAGCTGCTAGAAATGGGGCTTTGAAGGGGGAAGATAAATACTATAATTAGGGCTGCAGGACAACAAAAGGATTATTCTTAAATGTAAAATCATTTGAGTGAAGTCATATGAAAGATAATTACACCCAAAATTGCCTGCACAGGGTCTAATATTTTCTTTACAAGGACCTAGATTCATTGAATATTTATGGACCTGGAACATAAGACTGGATGAAATTTAAAACAAAAATTCAACTGTAATTTATTGTGATGAAATTCCCTAGCAGTTGTTGCCCCAACCTTTTAGCCTCACTAGAAAGGCTTCATGTTGCAGAACACAAACCCATGTGATAAATGATATCAAAGCTGAATGCCCTTGATTGATGAACGCTGCCTCATTTGATGACTGTAAAACAGTCCTGAGGGCTGAGCTCACCACTATTTTGGTTTTCTTTCTTTCTTTCTTTCTTTTTTTTTTTTTTTAATGCATATATTGCAGAAGGGTTGTTTCTGCTTCTGGTATGGTTATCACATGCAAATGAGCATGCTGTTTCCCAGATGCAGTTTTCATATTTATAGATTAAATACAGCCTGAAAAATCACATGTTAATTACATTCTGAGGGTGTAGCAGAGTTTCTCACTTGCACATGTTTTGTTTTGCTGGAAATAGTGCAAATTCCACTTCAATGTATTTAGTTCCTTGAAGCTTCGTAATAAACTTATCACACTTCAGAAGAAGCTTTCTAATCATTACTATTTCCAATCATTTACCATTAGCTCAATGCTTTGAAGTACAGCTGATTTCTCTCCCATATTATATATTTGTTTGTTTTTATCAATCTGTATTTCTCAGAAGACAATAAATGCTATAGGAAATGGGGTGGGGGGAGGCCTATGCACCAAAGCCGAATAAGCAAAGTATCAGAGACACACTGGCAGAGGAGGTCTGGGAGACGTTGTGAGAGGAACAGGACTCCTTGCAGGAGGCTCAGTTAGAGAAAAAAAAAAAGACCATTTATAGCTATTGCCTATAAAGGTCCCCTACCATATACAACATGCTGAAACCAGTGTTGTAGGCGTTCCTGCTTTAGTACATAGTTTGCTGTGGCTAAGAGAGAGACTGCAATCGCACAAGAGGCCTTGCTACTCCCTGGTAGCGGAGATGTCCAAAGAAAGATGCAGCTGGTTTAGAAGCTGTTCAGTGGTAGATGTTGGCTGGTGGCTTCTAAACTGGGAACTAGTACAGGTGTACTTACATCCCACCATGTCAAAGGACCCAACAAATATTTAGGAGAAATGTGCTTTAAAGGGAGTGTAGCAATTCCGATCTGAGATTAGGCCGGTTTTGCCCTTCGGGATTGTGATGTCCCACGTTATTGAAGGCAATGCTGAGCACACTACAATAGAACCGGGATATGTTTAGGAGAGGTCAATAAGCAGTATTCAAATTCCTTTCTTGTTTACTGTCACAACAGATGCAAAACATCCAAAATACAGAGGAGAGCTGAAAATACACACTGAACTTCATTATTACAAAGAAAAGTCTGACACAATAGCCATTAAAGTTAACAGAAAACTGACTGGTTCTCATGGGGGCAGGATCAAGCCTATGCAAAGCATATAGAGTTTTCCAGTAAGAATTAAAAGTATGACCCTCTTTTTTCTATAAATACAAGCCCTTTGATGACCAATTATGGAATCAAACATATGTCCATCATCACTGTGCTAGCAAAATGATTAGCATGGACCTCAAGCACAGGTAAGTCTCCCTTTAAAACAGCCTGCTGCGGTATGTTACAATGCATCCTGAGAACCACAAATTAGAACAAACAGTACCAAAATACATAGCAAACTGAATAATATCTTTTTTTTTTTTTCCCCTTCATTCCTTTTTACAGCTTTCATAAATCTTTTAGTAAACAGGTAAATCACTGAGGTACCAAAGTAACTGGCAAATTAAGAGGTAGTTTATGTAACCAAGCAGCTCTGCCTGAAAGCACCTCTGCTTCTGAGGGCAGTACTGTGCAATTCTGGAATCTGAAGCCATGTACGGCTGTCAGTGCTGTGCCAACCTACACACTCCACTCCCAGGACCCAAGAGAAAATTCAGGTATGGGACTGTACAGTCATACCAGCTTATCTGAAAGGAATTCAGGTACCTGCAGGGCAGCATAAATATTCCCTATACTCCTCGTTTTCCCTAAGCATCAACATTTTTTTTGCTTTTTGGCCTGCAGATCATTATGCACTCAATAGACATGTCCATATTTTGGTCTTAAGAAAGCTTTCATCTTAATAATTTTGTACTCTGTATATGTAACTAAACATGGTTTCATGAACTTACATGTGTGTGTAACTTGTACCTGAATACATTCAGACTGGCATAATTGGAGAGAAAACTGCTACTGTATTTTGTTAGGATGCAGCATGATCACAACATTTGACATAAGCTCTTTGTGGTGAAGTACTCCACTGTATACAAGAAATCATCCTCTGAAGTCTTGCAACAACAAAGAATTTGTGTCTGTTTAAGGATTATTTTTCTCCTATGTGATCTTACAAAATGATACTGGTCTGTGATGAATTGCTACACTAGAGACTGTGTTGAATTAGATAAATTTGATAGTTTCAAGTAGCAGGCAACTCCTGTGATGTTGGTGCATTTGAATAGAATAATAATGCATGTCTTACCATCTCTTCTAAAAAGAAACCCAGAGAAACCCAAATCTAATTATGTTTCCATCATTATTAAAGTGCTCTACACAGATTGCTGGGTATCAACTGTAGTCTTGCAATTCACTGGAGCCTTAGGACAAGATTCTGATAGGCTTTTCTTTCACATTCCCATGAGTGATGTTTCTTCACATAGTCTTTGGCCCTTATTACAATTTCTCTTTCCATAATGGGGTCATTCATCAAACTCTTGGACAGCACAACAAACTCCTAAAAAAGATAAAATAATAAATTAAAAGTTCCTTGAAGCTCTGATGATACTGAAGTAACTTGTACTCATAGTTTGATTACAGTAAAACACTTCATCTGTGAGCCAATATATGAAGCTGTTCAAAGTCATTTTTCAAGGTCAAGTACCATAGTTTATTTATTGATCATTGTTTATAAATAATTATCTTATATCTTTTATTCAGCCTGCCAAGTCATTTAAAATCAAAGACAAATCCCAAGAATGTTAAGACAAATGTATACAACAAATTTAATGCCACAAAAATTGGTTGTGTACCCAAGTGTTAGAAAGCCAGGCTAGCTATAAATTAAATAATTCACCTGGTCTCCTGCATGGAGGACAGCTGGCATCAGATTATTTGGTCTCAGCCCAGCTAAACTTATAGCTCATTGCTGCTATAACATCTTTAGTTAATTTTGTAGTGAGACTGAAAAATTCATTACATAAAGATAGTCACAGTACAAAGTTAAGAGCAGGCATGCAGCAACAACCTCTTCCAGAGCTGTTGCATCCGGACAACTGTAGATCCAGCAGTGTAAGCTCAACAAGCTCTACAAAAAAGCCATATACGAGTTTCCTTTATTTGGCAAAATACTAGACCTGGCAGATTACAACTATTCGTTTGTCTTCTCCTCTGCCACTCTAATTTAGTTCTAGGGAAGAGAATTTGTGAACTTCAAACATGTGAAAGGAGATTTGATGTCTAAACTAATCTATTCTGAGCAGCTGGTCTAATATTCTATCAAGAGACAACTTCCAATACTTCAGCTTGATTACAAATGGGCTCAGATCTTTGCAAAATATTGTCTTGGTTTGGCTCAGAAATGCAGATAGCTATTGTGTCAAAGGAAAATTAAGATAATACATTACTACAGAATTGGTAGTGCAGATCAGTGCATAAGGACATGGGAGACAAAAAAGGGTGGCAGAAGGAGATATATTATTTACTCAAAGTGTCAGCTACGAAAGGAAGTATCACAAATAAGACCAGCATTTATATCAATACTAGGTTAACTAGCAAACTATACTTGAAAATCTAAGTGCACAGTGTATATAAATAAATATGTAGATATAAAATCTTTGGTTACCACAGAATTGATGCAGCTGTTGTAATGCAAGTTACGGCTATGCATAATACATAACTATAGTGTGACCCCTGGGAAACACTGATATGTGAAATCACATCGAACATGTTATAATCACTGCCTTGACTCTCACTGACAAGACAAACTATCAATATATGTATCACTGACATGAAATTTAAATAGTCAGAGATGCATGTCAGCTCTGTTGGAAAGATTTGTAACTAAGGTCTGTGTAGATACTAGACTAAGATGATTTTCAGACATGCATATTAACAATAACCTCAAATTTTACATAAAATTAGCAAATCTGTAATCTTTGCAGAGATACTTTTCAGCTTGCATGATTAATGGATGCAAAAAACCACACTCCTTGCCCAGTAATCTCAGCATGTGTTTCACCCCACATGATTTCACCTATGCCTATTAGAAAACCCCAGCACACCACACGCTGTCCGCTCTGAAGCCAAACTTCAGGCTCCATCTACTCCATTCCCCACCATTTCTTCTTCTCTCATGCTGGCTCTGTCCATGCAGCACTGAAAGAGTGGCCTCTGGAATAGCCACAAGGGCCACATACTTCATCCAGCCTGCCTTCCATCCACAACTACCTTGCATTCAGGTATTTTCTGATAGGTGAGTCTGGTCTAGAGAGTAGCCTGAGGCCACATCAGATGCAACCAAGGACTCCAACTTTAGACCTTTGTTCTCTTCGTTCCTCCACATCCACCAAGAATACAGAACAGGGAAGGTGGAAAGTCTTACATGACTTATGCTAGTTTCATCCAATTGCTTGTCTAATCATAGTAATAAATACTGTTCACACTGAACTACATTCCAACTTTAATTTTATGCTCCTGTGGAGGATTTTATTTAAAGTAATGTTTAAAAATAATTTATGTAAATTACCTAAGAACAGAAGCAGCAATGTAACATTTCTTGACAGGTAGTCCTATTAGCATTCTTTTAAAATGTGGATATAGAGGACAAAAACTTGGAAACATGTAAATGATAGAAGAAATAAGATCCTTATTCACAGTTACAATACCTAATGCTGGGGATAATTTCAGGAAAGTGCGAAACTGAGTCCAAAGCATAAAAGTTGAGAAACTGCAGGAGGAAGAAATAGCAAATGGAAAAATACCAGGGGACTAGGAATAAGGATTTCTCAGCTTTATCCCTACTTCTTCTACTAATCAAATGTGACCACCTCCAAGTCACTATCAGACTGGAAGCCAATGGGAAGATTTACTATGACTTATCTGGGTTTTGCCTCATATTCTTGGAGCATCTGGCTTAGCTTGTTTTCAGTTTTGGATGCTGAGCTTTAGATAGCAGTAACTTCATTTATCAGGTGTCGTCCTTAACTCCAACTGACTTGCATTTCAGTCGTAATTTCATGGTAAGGCTGAAGCATGAGTACTTGCAGAATGCAGACGTTCAGAACTCAGAGCTCTTTCAGAAAATTGAGGATTTCATTTTTCTTTTCTAGAAGCCTATGATATGCAAACTACTTATGGTGTGGTAATGTGTCTTTATCAGCAGTTATGCTGTAAGTATTTGTGCAAGTGATCTGCACACATATATTTGTGCACTCTCTTATTTTGCTGTAGATATGAAGTAAGTTTCATGTTTGGTGAAAGAAGAGCAAAATTCACACGTTACTTTTCTATTATCAAACATAACAGTATGCACTTCAGGAGCTACAGTGAAGGAGGTGATATGCATGCTAACTTAATACAGGGGGGATAACAAGATATCTAATAACCCTTTTGTTCATATATAGAAGTGGATATAATTACTATAGATGTCACAGAAAAACACAGTGTAAATTTGAACCTCAGTAGTTAGCCACAACCCAGAAAAACAAGGGAGAAGATCATCTTATGAACATCCAGAAGTGATATTACATGTGCCATCTTTATGGGTAGTACTTCACTTCAAACACAGGCATTTTTCAACAGCAATATCCATAGTACATTTTTCTCCTGGTAAATTGACCAATCCAATCATCTTTAAAGAAAATGTCAGCTTCGTTATATAGTACCTAAAAGAAATTGTGTATAATATTTTGCAGAAGCCCAGAAATACCAGTACCTGGAAGATAAAGCTAGAAAATGAGTGAACTGAGAAAAGAGAATGAATATTCCTTCAATTACCATGATAATTACATTGGTGCCACAGCAGCTCACATGTGATGAAAATAAGATGCATGGTTAATATATTATTTATATAATGAAAGTAAGTCTGCAATTAAACTGTTTCATTATCAGCTTCAGCAGATAAAAGAACATGATTCTTAAACAGCAGAGAATCACCCCGGGGAAGGCAAACGCCAGATGCAAACTCAGAATAGCGACATATCTACCTAGTGGCAGGCAAAGCTCCAAGTTAGCTGATGTATCTGTGTACTTCACAGGGCAATGGGTCAGTATTTCTAGGCGAGTGTAAACAGTGATTGCTGGCACTGCACACATTGCAAATTAATCTATTCAGTACCAAGGTTCAAAGGTCTAAACCTTCAGCTACATTCTGGCTTGAAGTCCTGGTAGGAATGGCATTGACCCACATTTGGCAGAAGACAGCAATGTGCATTCAATGTATCACTGCCAGTACCCAGCTAAGCTATGTTTCCCTCTTATAACATCAAAAGTTTTCTCTGCTAAGAGTAGTCTTTCTGAGTCCTGCTCACACTCAGACTCAGTTTGTGCTTGGCCCCTTGCTTTATGGCTTTGAAGTTTATTTACCTCCTTCTGTTTATTCAGCTCCTCCTGTGAGCTTTTACAGATACTGGACATATAATTTTGAACCATAGGACGCTGAATAACTCTTTGTGTCTTCCATTTTACCATGGTTTTACATTATTTATTGCCCAAAAGCAGCTGGCTATTTTTCTGTCTTACTTATCATTTTTTCTTTCAGGTCCCATTCACTCAGCTTCGCATATTCCATAAACTTGTAAATTCAAGTAATGGCAGGATCAAACTATGATTTAAAAGTAAGGTGCACAGATGACATACTATCAAGGACAAAATATTTCATACCTTTCACCTTTACTTTAACTGCTGTTTCCATCTGAGTATTGTCTTCAGTGATTGGCAAGGCTTTCTCTATTTTCAGTCATGAAGCCTCAGCATATGTGGACATGGTTAATGATGACTACAATTCTGCACAAAATTTCCTACTTTCCTGTAAGCCACAAAAGCTCACTTGCATCAAGAGTAAAAGAAGAATGCCAACAGCATTAACGATTTAAAATGATGCTCATTTTATAACAGTCAATTTATATCCCTCTAATTTAGCTTTCAAAAGATAAGGCATTCTACAGATCAGATGCAATGGCTCATATTTAAGCTGACCATGTTGTAAAACTTTCCCTCCTCAGATGAGTAACAACTTGAAAATTCTGTGATTCTGTGAAAATAAGCTATGTTTTCTACTCTTGACCTATAATACAGTCTATATCATCACAACCAAATACACTCTGCTAAACTTAAGCAATGAAGATTTCTTTGACGTTTTCTTAAAAATCTTTGGTGGCCCAGCTTGCTCAAGACAGAAACAGACTTTACCAACCACTTGAATACAGTACTAACTCTCCGTACCATTAAAAGCATTTTCCCTAATGTGTAACACACTACAATTTAATCACAGTGTAATGAACTGCCTCCATTCAGATCTCCTAACCACTTTGAGACTCCTAGGTTTTTTTC
>VXAL01000196.1:51893-65658 GCA_013399475.1 Chauna torquata | reverse complement strand
GTGGTTTTTTTTTTTTTTTGAAGTAAAGCTGAAGTTCAAAAAATTGAAATTTCTAATGAATTACACAGATATGACAGCTGGTATAGGCTTTTACGCCTGTACTACTGCTTGCAGGAAAAACTAAATACTTGAGGATGTGCATTTGTACTTGAAACACTTACACAGCTTCACAAACTTCTACATAGCTTTCATATATCTAAAACGAGGCACATATTGAAGTACATTGCTGAACAAGACACTTAACACATATACTTCAGGGTCTATGGTCCACCTCTGAAACCCCATGCTAAAGCATTCATTAAGCCAAAACTACAGTGATTAGCTGTGTGAGTAGGTCAGTCAGAAAAGCAAGATAATAGCCCATAACCTTTCTACAATTTTCTATATTTTTAATTATAACTTTACCCAAGGGTATGAAAATGTGTCATTTTTATTGTCAGGCCTTTATAAATGACACCTTCACAAATGCCATCTCTTACTCCTACCGTGTGTAATGGTTTCCTTAATCCTTGCTAAACACTTCAAACAGTATCTGTTTAATTTATTAGTATATACAGTCCAGGTATGTTGCTCACAGACTAGATAAGGCATTCAAAGATTCTTGTAACATGTTCATTCAGCAGTTTTCTGCAGAGGGCACGACACTAGGCTAAAACTGAATGTGGCTGTAAGTGCTTCCCTGTATCTTTGCTTGTATCACAACGTGGAGAGAAGTATTTATGACCAGTATGGAGACTTGTTCTTTCCTTGCCGCACTGCCAACTGCAACTCAGGCTCAAAACATCTAATTTTTCTTGGAAATAAAAGAATTCAAATTATCTGCATTCTGCCTGAGCTACCTCATGCTCAATCCTGTTGGTTTCTGACCAGGTCACAGAAAAAACACCTGGTCCTGTGTGAAAAAGCCAAGCAAACTCCACAAGCAATGCTGCAATGCAAGCTCCACAAATCCTGCAGAAGCTTGTGGCCAGACATGTCCATGCATGTTAATGCGTGGATGGAGTACAAGGCTGGTCTTGAGACTCATGCATAGCTTGCAGCAAGTACAAGTTGTTCCATGCTGCATCATTAGATACAGTATGGCACTAATTCCATATAGAAAGCTTAATTCCTTTGGATATTGTCTTCTAGTCCAAATAATTTCCGTAATTGTCATTATCTTCATTCCCTCCTGTTTATGTCTTTAAAAACATGTATAACTAAGACAAATCAGTATAGCATATACTCCAGAAAAATCATACACCGCACCTGAGGAGAATAGTAATCTCTGGACCACAGTGTTACTGTCTTGCTTTCTTTTTTTGGCCCAGTAAATCTTATGATCACAAAAATACCTGAAGATTAGTTTCAAAATAATAAAGGAATTAATTTTATAAATCTGGGAGCGGTTGTCACTGTTGATGAACATTGAGTATAGGCATGTCTGTTTCTCATCCATAATGAGGAGCCAGAAAGCAACTTTCAAAGAACATCACTCTAGAAATTGAAGTCTTAAGAAAAATGTCAGATATAATGAAATGAAAACACACTGTGAGATTTGCTAATGCTGTCCTTAAAAAAATATTATGCATCTTTCAAAGTTAAATCTGTGAGAAAAAATATAGCCTAAAGATTGTAGACATTTAAGCATACATGGCAGAGTCCCTAATTATACTCTTATCCATACACATATCATAATTTATTTAATGAAATATTTTTTAATTTCACTCAGTGCTCTGATTTATATTTCCATAGCTTAAACTGATGATTTTGTGCCAGGCATACAGATTTGCTTCCCACAGCTAACACACCGTGTACTCAGACTTGCCTGCTGGCTAGCACTACTTACTGAGGAAAATATTCCAGAGTAAATATTGTACCCACATTAAATGCTTTCCATAACAAGTTTTATTTACTTTGTAAGTGCAAGAAATACCAAAACCTTCCTGCAAGCAACTGATGAAGGGATGCAATTGGGACATACTATCTGGAGAGCTGACTAAAAGTGATTGCTGAGGGTTTTAACTCAGAATAAACAACTACTTGCTTGAATAATTTAGTATTCAAAAACCAGAACAGATTTTAATCACATCTAAACTTCACTTAAGCTTCTTTTAAACAACTTCCTACATAGCATTTCTCACTCCTGTCAGACTCTTTTTTTTTTTAACTAAAATTGTAGCTTAGTATTATGCTGTTTATCCCAGACCTCACTTCTTAATTTCCCATCAGCTAAATAAACCACAATAATACGTGTGTATATATTTAGATCATATGTAAATCTGCTACCTCCACTAGTTAAATGGAGGTAAAAGAATATTTCAAAGTGAGAACATATCCCAGAGATTATCAAGAAAAAGAATAAAATAGGATATGTTATAGATCATCAGGGAGGAGTTCAAAAAAGATTTCTAACAAAAAAGAAAAATAGTACACTATGCCAATATATGAATTAAAGCATTCCAAAAAATAAAGGAAAGCTATGCTTTTTCTTGTTTCAGGAAATGTTAGTGAAGCAGGAAGAAATACAAAAGCCAAATAAATCTGAAAATAGTGTGATTAAATCCACTTATATTTAATCTCTCTTTCAGGACTGATTGGTCAATGTATATGTCTGTCTGTTCCCTCTTCTGGGTGGAATCACAATCTGAGCCTCAAAGGATAAAAAGACACTGACAACTAAGGATACAGTAGCTTGTGTATCATACCTCTTCTTCCCACTATTACCATGAAGACTTGGAATAATCATAGTGATTACCAGGGAGTCTTAACTGTAGATTTGGCAGCAATTCAAAGCTATACTGTAATTTCAAGTGGCAATAAACGCAGGACATTAACATGCATTATTTGCACTGTGTCTGAAATATAACCCCCTCCCCTCAGCTTAGGTCCAATCAACATGTAAACTCGAGATAAATTTGATCTTAACCAGCACTTTCTCTAAAACAAGGCAATTTTCTAACATTTTATAATTGTGCTGTCTCCCAGCTTCTGCAACTGATCTTAATTATAATTCTAGCTTTTATTTTCCTTTCCTTTTCTCTAGTATTAAAAAAAAAAATGGGAAAAAAGTCAAAATGTCCATCATGAAGAAATTTCTAGACTTGCAGCATCCGACTTGCCACAGGAGAGTTCTGCTGTAAATGGTGAGAGAGATAATATACACCATTTTTTAATTATATAATCCTGTATATGGTCTGAAATCAGGACACCCCATATTCCTGAGCACTCTAAACTGAACTTGGAAGAAGAAATCCACTTTGGGCCAAGCAAGAAATTGAAATACAGAAATCCTTCATTTAAGAGTATGTAGCAGCCATACAAGAGAAGCCAAGCATGCCCAGGAAGCACCCACACCTCTCCAGGCCCTTCAGTAGACATAACTCCCACTAGACATAGAGGACTTGACTATGGGGATTCAATCCTAACGAGTGCTGAACTCATTTCAGCAAAAATCTTAACGACAGAACTAATTTTAAACTTATGAGCCATCCCACTAAGGTCAATTAATTTCCATTAAGAACATGTAATGTTATGCATAGATGAAGGTTGTTAGCTGAACAGGAGACAAGGCTGCTGGGAACTAGGCAGCCCCGAACTCCTACTGATACCATCACATAAAACTGCATGCATACATGAGCTTTGAAGCTAAATATTCTTTGTGGCACTACTGTCAATCTCAGGGCAGTATTCATGTAGCTTCTCAGCACTGCAGTCATACCCTCAACATTTTTTTCAGATTAACTAAGTAAGTCATCTATTTTTCTTGTTCTTACAGTTTACATTATTTATGTGTTATTAGATGTGCTTGGCTGATATAAAAATTACTCTAGCTCCTGGTCACAATTGTAAATGAGATGTTGCTTCTCAGACAGCACTCATAAAACACAATGCAAACTGCCAAGGGTTATGATTTTTATCTTGGATGGTATGAAAGACCTGATAACTCAAGAGTGGCAAAGCTGCAGAGTGAAATATAGTTCCTTTACTCTCACAGTGGTAAAAACAATATCTAAAGAATCAAACCAGGCTAATTCTAAGCAGAGAGTAAAATAAAATGCCTTCCAGCTAGCAGTTTAATCTTTTAGATTTTTCCTTGAAGTTGCACCCAAAATCACTCCTCACAAATGTCATAATTATTAGTGAATGTAATCACTGATGAATCACTGAAAAATGAGAAGAACTGGAAATCCAGCTTGTATGTGCAACTGAATTGCATAAATGCACATTCATACATACATACATGAATTATATACATCCCAGAATAGTATATTACTTTTCATGGTAAGCATTCACAGCTTCTTCTAGAATTTGTATTTCCTTTCTTTTGAAGAGTCCTTTTCAAACTATCACACACATGCATTCCAAAATAGGAACTAGTTTCTATGAGAACTGCCATTAGGGAATGGAAGGTGGGAATACTAAGGAGGGGTCTGGAGAAATATCTACTCCATTGATCAGATAATCTCAGGACTCAATCAAAGGCTATATGAAACAATCCTAGTGGGGCTAATGGAGAGCATGTAGTACAATTTCATCTCCCTCATGTTGTGGTGAGCTCATTAATCATTTGGAGAATCACAACTGAAGCTGCAATATTATTTATCTAGTACCAACAACATGTTAGGCGCTTCAGGATGTGGAGAGAATATAAAGAATTTAGGATCCTAAAATGAGCTGGTTACCAACTGGAGCAGTTGGTTACACCTGACACGTGATGAGGAGGGAATGAACATCAGAGTCAGTATCTAAACAGAAAAATGTTAGCACAGCAATGTGATGGAGAAAAATTCGCTTAAGCTGCAACTAAGTAAGACTGAAATTATGTAATCTGCTAGCAAAAGGAAACAATTTTGAAAGAGTTGCCTTTTCACTAGGGCATTTACTATATGGGCAGCAAGTTTAAGCCTGGCTAGATATCATAGTAATGGACGCCTGCAGAGAAACAGCTACAACAGTTCTGACTAATGTTGATAACCAGCCTGAAAATCTTGCTCTTTTGCACTTGTTGGCAACCTGTATATATTCAAATCTGCCCAATCTCTATAACTGAACACCTTAAAGACACTTACTATGCTGAATCAACCTCTGGGGAATGCTAACTGTAGCTCCATTCTTCAGTTTTCTTATTTAGAGAAGTGTTGGGTAGGATAAGCAAGCTGAGATATTCTCTCTCCCTCCATGGGAGAAAATTTCACAAACCTGTAACCTGCTGGAATCAAAAAGTCATTGGCACTCGACTAGAGTGGCAAGCCAAATTTTCATGAGGAACGCTTTGTTCAAAAACATTTCAGAGCAGTAACTGATGCTGCCAGACCAAGGATTCTAAAGTAATGGGCACATATTAAGCAAAATTGGTATTCCTGCAATATACTAAGACAGAGAGGTGAATACGCCAAAGGCCACAGCACAGGGAGAAAGAGTACTCAATGTCTTCATAGACAGTTCTTTTTTTAATAGCATATTTTGATAGTGTTACTTGTACCTACCTTGCAGAGCTATTGGGAAGACTAATTGAATTGTTCCTGACAGCTCTTTGAAAGTGTAAAACTCTAGCTAAGTGACATACATTATTCATCTTCTGCAAAATACATTGTTACTACTATGAACAAGTAGTTAATTAATAAAGACTATCTTTAGTATATCCAATGAATCTCTTAGCACAGTCTAAACTTACATCGAGAGGAGCAAAAGCTTTATTAGGTACATAGTATTGATATAAAGAACCTAGTATTATTTGATACAGACAATATTTTTTTGTCTCTGTTTCCACATTTCATGTTGCATTTCAGTATGGTACTGTTTGGAGGTCCAATGTTAGCCTGGCTATTCCTAATTCTTAAGCAAATTGGGAAGGGTGTTGCCAGCTGGTCAAAGGAGGTGATCCTCCCCCTCTATTCAGCCCTGGTGAGGCCACACCTGGAGTATTGTGTCCAGTTCTGGGCTCCCCAGTACAAGAGGGACATCGAACATCTGGAGCGAGTTCAGAGGAGGGCTACTAAGATGATTAGAGGACTGGAGCACCTGTCGTACGAGGACAGGCTGAGGGAGCTGGGCCTGTTTAGCCTGGGAAAGAGAAGACTGAGGGGAGACCTCATTAATGTATATAAACACCTGAGGGGAGGGTGTTGAGAGGATGGAACCGATCTCTTCTCAATTGTGCCCAGCGACAGGATGGGAGGCAGTGGGCACAAACTGAAACACAGGAGGTTCCGGCTCAACATGAGGGGGACTTCTTTACTGTGAGGGTGACAGAGCACTGGAACAGGTTGCCCAGAAAGGTTGTGGAGTCTCCTTCTCTGGAGATATTCAAAGTCCGCCTGGATGCCATCCTGCGCAACGTGCTCTAGGTGATCCTGCTCGGCAGGGGGGTTGGACCAGATGACCTTCAGAGGTCCCTTCCAACCCTGCTCATTCTGTGATTCTGTGATTCTGTGATCATTTACTGTACCATTTACAACTTTCTATACCAAAAAATTACAAAGCCTTGTCTTGAGATGTTTTGTGAGATGATTATCATACTGATATCTGCACATATTCAAATGGTTTCATTTAAAATGGTGTACTCTGGTACACCGGGAACAAAATCAGACAGTCTTTCCCAGTACGCTCTAAGTCAGCGGTTTGAGTGGGGAATAGCACTAGGGGAAGCATACGGCCAGTTCTTGTCACAGCAGGAGAATGTTCTCTAACCAGGTTTTATACTGCCCATAAAATAAGGGCATTTTGCGTGACTTGGAGGAAAAAAGAGGAGTTGGATAGCATAGCAGAAATGGGTAAGTTTTGTTCTTTCTCACCAACAGCCCCACAAATGTTATTATTTCCCAGACAGAACAGGCACACACTGATCTTTTTTAGTTTGGGCATTCACTGACTAATCTAATTCCAGAAGTTATTTTGCAGACCTCCAATAAACCTGTAAATATTTTCTGCCTGAAGACATCACAGAGTACAAATATAAAACAATGCTTCCCAAACAGTATATTGGATGCACAAAAAATGACTGTATACATGTGTTGATCTAATTTAATGAAGAGACAGGTCAAACAGTTCCTAGTCTCCAAACATTAATTTGTTTTGACGAAAAACTGCACTAAGTTCAAAGAGAAATTACATGGATATTAACTAGCAGACAGAGAGAAAACACCTCTCTGGAAAGGAAGGCAGTTGTGGTGGTCAAAAATATCAGTTGTATGATCAAGACTCACCATATTGTATAATAGGTAAAACACTCCTCCACACTAAAAAACAGATA
Organism: Chauna torquata; assembly: GCA_013399475.1. Taxonomy (NCBI): domain Eukaryota; kingdom Metazoa; phylum Chordata; class Aves; order Anseriformes; family Anhimidae; genus Chauna; species Chauna torquata. The sequence continues at coordinate 58,424 of VXAL01000196.1, read as the reverse complement.
TGCCGAAATTGTCCCCTCCAACCCTAAAGTCTCAATAGATTCCTGGAGCTCTCGCCAATGGTATGTAATAATGTTCCAAAGATATCCTTAACTCCAACCGGGGCACTCCAACTTCAAGCACCTCCATTCCTTCTCTCCCGAATCTGTAAAGCAGGTCTTATGGAGACCAATGTACTCACTGACTGTATTACAATTCAAAAAGAATATGCAGCATATTCCAAAACTGTATGTATGTATGTGTATACATACATTTGTACACATTCGAAGATTCATGCAACCAGATGGGATATACACCTGAACTTGCTGAAGTAGCTGGCTGAAATCACCGGGAGCTCTGAAAGGTTCTAAGTGACTGGGAGAGGTTCCTGAAGATTGGAAAAAGTCTTCACTGTGACCATCTTAGCATCACCTACAAAGTCTCGCAGAGTCTACAGAGGTGTCTCGCACCATATTGTGAACTTGTCCGTTGCCATATCTAAAGGGGTAGCTGTCACTATGAAGTGAGTTATTAAAGTCCTTACCCTTAAAGAAGCACCTGCTTCCTTTTAAGAACTGAAGGTGCACTCCTTAATGGAGGTCTGGGTATAGTTAAAGATTGAGCAACTCTTCTCTTCTAAACCACAGGGGAAAATAAGAAACCTTGAGGAAAGAGCTGCATTGAGCAAGTCTTTCATATGTAAGCCACAGCCGATTATGTGGTTTTGAAGAGGAAAATGGAAGTGGGAGAAGAAAGAGAGGCAGAGCAGCAGAAGCAAGCGTTGCAAAAACAGTAATTATTTTTCACTTGAATTTGGCTATATCTCCATTATGTAGGCTACAAAGCTTAATTATAAAATCTCTTGCTATTGAAATATTTCCCCTTATCTTTGATATCCAGTCCAAATGGACTGGAAAAAAGCCCTTGAAAAGCAGAAAGAAAATGTCTTTTAAAGTAATTTTTGGTCCCATTGGGGCGAGTCTCATTAATAGAAAAAGGACTTCACTGAAGAATGGAGCTTTTATATTCAGAAGCATACAGTACTGCTGTGATTGATTCTAGCAGCACTGTAGATAATAAACCTCTCTCCATCAGGGTTTAGATTTTTGTAGAGTACCCATTTTATACTGAGGTAGGGTTTTAGAAAGGCACATATCTGGCACTCACTGTGCTAGTTTTCTCCAGGTGTACTTAGGATAGGTGTTGATTAGAGCTTTTGAAAGATGATGCATAAAACATTTTTTTCTATTGAAAAGCATCGTTTTGCCATAACTGACAGGTTTTGCTGAAAACACAACAACAAACTTACCAGCATGATTCCTAAGGCCTATGAAGGCATTAGGGGGAGAGGATATTCCTTCTGGGGCTGTTCCACCTTATGCACATAAATAGAAAATATTTGTTGGGACAGAGACACTGACTTAGTGCATCAGTTTTTAGAGCACTCGTGTCATTGCAGGAACATGAGTCTTGGTATCTTCCCAGTCAAATGCTGTGATTAATAAACTGTAGGCAATTCTGTACAAGTTTTCATACATTTTGAGATAAAAGGTTGCACATCAGCAGAATCAAGAAATAGAAACAATGTTCTTTTGCTCATTTGCTAGATTTGTAAGATTTAGTGCCAAGGGTTATAGTTTCTATGTTTGTTCCCAAGCAGATTATTTTGGCTCTTTTTTAGAACATTTTAACAAGAAGTTCAGAAATTAGTAGGAAAGTAAACAAAATGAATGCATAAGCAATTCCACTAATCCCCCTTCTCTCACTTCTACTAATGTTTAATCATTGTGAAAAGTCTGCAATTAATCCTGGGGGATTATTTATTTATTTATTTAGCATAATATTTTACTGCCATTGAGAAGTTAGAGAGCTTGTATCCTGGCAGTGAATGTACCCACCCAGAAGGCAGGTAGGAAGATTTCAGGAGCTTTCTCTCTTGGCAAGAATATTGCTAAAGATATTCAGCTATGAATCATGGCTGTTACTGAAAAAGAAAATCTAAGTGATATACAGTTATTTTTTCTTCTAAGTAAGAAAGCTACACAGAGCTCTAAAAACCTTAGGCCAAGGTTAGTCTTGGGGTAGCAATTCTTTTCTCAGAGTCAGTAGGAACTTCACAAACTGACTATACTGCAGACCCTGACATTGACTCCATCTAAAGTAGAATCCAGAAGAGACTTTGATCTTACCACCAGGTGGGCCCCTACGAAGATTTTGTTTTAGTACTTGAGGCTGTAACATGAATTTGATAGGAGTTTTTACATACATCACAGTTTCTCTACCTTTCACATCAATACCAACAGGTTGGGAATAAAACTATGTATGTGCTTACAGTTAGTGCTAAAGGGGAAAAGGAAGAATCCCAGAAATAGAGAAATTCAGGAATGGGAGAACAAAACACTATACTGGCAAGAGCAATTGCATTTCAACAAAGAAAGGAGGAAAAACCTCTGCCATTCTCCTCAAAATCTCCATATTGTTCATATTTTGATTTCATTAGCAGCAAGTGCCCGATACCATATGAGTCATTTGATTGTTTTGGGTATACTGGAAGTATATATAAATAAACAAAATGAATTATAGTAGAAAATAAAAAAGCACCCCCACCCCCACACTTTCAATGAAATAAGCATTAATCACAGAAAAGTTCATATTAATACTAGGAGTTGTTCTGACTTACGAAAAAGTTACCTATTGCAATGTAACTTCAAACTTGCAGTTTAAAGGACCATTTTCAATGACTGAATAATAAATTTCACCCTTCACCCATTTACTGTACATTAACACCACACCATACTGATGTTCCAGTGGTCTCGGTATCTTAGAGTTAACTCTCATGAGAGAACACCTTACTGCTCCAGAACTGATTTCTAATCTCAGCTGTGCAGATATGTATGTTTTTGATTAAATCTGCAGGTCAGCTGGCATGTACATACACAACAAACAAAACATAGACCTGTGTGCCTTCAGATCTGAACAGGCAGTCTTAAATAACCTGGGTTAAACAGAAAGGATGAAAACAATCTCAATTGTTAATTAACTATTGTTCTGGCAGATGCAGTTCCAGTGATAGACACTGATGGATACTGCCCAGGTGTTGCATAACAATACAGCTCTTTGACTTGGACATTGCTTGTTTTTACAGTCTTTCCCGTTCTTTCTTTCCTTTCAAATGAACATGTTCTTATTTCTTGGTAAGAACTTCAGTTCTTCTGTTTTTCCCTCTCCATTGCCTGTGCTCCTCAGATCATCTGTTCTGCTAATGGATAGGCTATGTGAGTAGCTCCTAGAATGCCAAAAAAATAGGGAATAATAGAAACATGAAGGTAGGAAGGGACATCCAGAAGTCATCTAGCTCAACGTCCTCCTGTTGTGCCAGTTACGGCAGGTATTTCAAGACCATGTCCCCTCAAGTCCTGAATATCTCTAAGGATGGAGATCCCACAATCTGGACAGACTGTTTCAGTGTTTGACCTCATCATAAAAATTTGTTTCCCTGTAAGTTGCTGGAGTTTCCTGTGTTCCAGGTTCAGGTACACCTGGTTTTAGACAGCAATAAGATCTCCCCTGAGCCTTTTTCAGGCTGAGCAAGCCCAGCTCCCTCAGTCTCTCCTTGTGTGTCCTCCACTGAGCTCCTTCTGCTATGTCAATGCCTCTCTTGTCCTGGGGAGCCCAAAACTGGATGAGGTGTTCCAGATGCAGTCTCAAAACTGCCAAATAGAGGGGAAGGATTACTTCCCTGGACCTGCTGGCTACGCTCTTTCCAAAATATGTGGTTGTCTTTCTTTGCTGAAAAGGCACACTGCTCTGCCCTTAGGAGATCAATGAGGACACACCAGATCTTTCCTGCAAAGTTGCTTTCTAGCCAGTCAGCCCCCTCTTTGTACAGTTGTTGGAGTTCTTGCATCCCATATACAGTTTTTTTTTGTTTGTTTGTTTGTTTTGTTTGTATTTGCCTTTGTTGAACTTCACATGTTTCCCATCAGCTCATTTCTCCAGCCTACACAGTGGGTGACTCTGAAAGTGCCATCCTGATAAAATGCGAGTAGATGGAGTCACCTAACAATTGCTGTGTATCTTGCTGGAGAAAGTTAGATGCCTGGGTAAAGCAAGGTCAATTGCTCCTTAGGCCAAGCCCCAGCATTTGATGAGGCAGGATCTCTGTCAGATTTCCTAAATTAGAAGGATGATATTCCACCCTTGATCTTCTAGTGTCATAATAATTAGGAATGTTTATTTGCTCATCTCTGTTCTAGAATACCTTCAAATAACCCCTTCTCGTCTTTAGATTTGTTTCAAAATTTGCTTTTTTGTTCTTGTGTTTTCGTAAGTTTATAAATGCCTTTCCAGTACATCTTTTCAGGAAACCTTGTTCTTCACCTCCTATGTTTTAATCCATTGCAGCCCTGGACCACAGTTAGCCACTGATTAAAAGCACAAGAAGATTTATGGTCTTTTATATCAATTGCATTTGAGGTAGCATTCCTAAAAACTTGTAAGCACCATCAAACTCACGGTAATACAACACAGCTAACTAGGTTGAGGCTGGACAGTGTGAGTTAGCCAAAAAGGATAAGCCATAAAACAAGAAACATTAGGACTTATGAAGAGCTTCTTTCACATAACTAAAAGTTAATTAAAAACTCTTAGTATAATCTATATCCAGAAAAAAATGGCCTTTTGTCACTAATACAAGTGAGTTTCCTGAAAGAAGCACTCATCTGAGACTGCAGCCCATTCCAGAGAAGTAAACAGAAATCACACAATAATCAACAGCCTGTCCCAGGTGGCATACTAATTTACTAATGGTTCTTGATAATTTATTGCAAGTTAAACAGTTCAGTGACAGGCGGGGAAAAAAAAAAAAAAAGAGAGAAGGTTATTTACTCTCTTCCCTGACAGCGTCTCACTTTCAAATCTACCTCACTTCATCAGCTTGCTCCTCGGCATTTCTTTGAGAGAATTAATAAGCACACAAGAAAAAAGTTTGTAGAGGAATAGGCTATAACTCATTTACTGCTACTGAAAACAAAAGGGTCTATGGGACATAAAAGACATCAAAGATGCTACATTGACAAAAAAAAAAAAAAAAAAACCACAATCCCAAGAGAAAAAAGAAGTCTCAAAGTCTTATTCAAGAAGAAAGATTGCCCAGGTGGGAGGCTAGTCTTCCCAAATTGCCTCCAAACAGACATTTGTGATCTGTGAACTAATTTCCTTTGATTACTGAACAATATTGCATGTTTATACAGAACCAAAGAATCCTAAATCAAAATGTTTCAGAAAGAAATAACTAAAATTTCTGTCAGTTTCAGCTGCATAAATCAAGGTGGTGTTTGTGATGGAGAAATAACACTGAAGTTAGACTTAATAAACAAAGCAGCAATAGGATTCCACCATCGGTCAGCATGCCTATAGTCCTAGCTAAGTTTTCAAAAAGCTTCAACACATCTATACTCCTCTGACAGCTTGATTACAAGTTGCCCAGGGCAAGACTGTCCCTCTGTTTCACATCTGGACAGTGCCAAGCTCAATCGTACCTTTGCCTGTAGGTGCAACCATGATAAAAGTAAATAAACACAGCTGCAAAAACCAGACTAGTCACACCAAAAGCTGAGAGCTGCTCACTATTTTTAGAACTCTTTTTCTTTTTTTAACTCCTAGATGAGAACCTGCTGATTTTTAGGGAGATATCAAATATTTATGGCAAGTTAATTCAAATGAGCTACACACTGCCCTCATTTCCACCATCATAAACAGAAAGCAACTCCATTAATTTCACTCATTGTACTACTGCTCATATACTAGAGGTGTGATTTGCAAACTGCTAAGCACCAGAAATTCCCATTTGCATCATCATCTTTCATGCTTTCCACAAATTTCAGAGATGTTAAATCTATGCCTACAGAGCAGCCTGAGTCTGCTAAGCCTCATATTCTGAGCATTTTTTTCAAGGTTTATCACTAGGAAGAGTTTTCAGTATCCTGGAGCTATGAATGTGACTTTGCAAACAGTCATGGACATGTTTTGTTGAGAGGCAGTGGGTACCAGTGAAAGGCTGGATGTGATTCAGGCTGTTACAATTGCTGCAGCTAGCGAGGAAGAGAGCAAAACAGAACAACGCAGGTTCATGCCTGAACAACCTGTCGTGGCACCACGCTAACTGACTGTAATCACTGCAAGCCAGTGAGAAGCTGAACTGTTCACCTGGAAAACAAGCTCTGACTAAGAAATGCCAGATTGCCAACAGCTAGTTTAAACAGAATGAAACAAGAAGTTGAAAATACTTTTTTTTTTTTTAATTTATATATTTTTTTTAGTGGTGCATATCAGTGCTGGGGAATAGTAGGGAATGGTAAATCCCTGCAAACTCTCAAAAACAACAGACCCAATCTGCCAAGTCTCAGGTAAGTCCCACTCATCTGGACCCCATTGCATGCTCTCTCCACGATGTTGGGGGGCTCAGGTTCCTCTGCTGCACTGGACGCAGGTCATCAGCACAGATTTTTACAAAAATCGAACCAGTAAGGGCAGCTGCATGCCAAGGTTTTTCT
>VXAL01000196.1:18381-45678 GCA_013399475.1 Chauna torquata | reverse complement strand
CCCCCCCCCCGCCCTTTACAGATCCTCCTTCAGTAACTTTCGAGTTCAGCATCTGTAGAAGACAGACAATATTTTACTGAGTTCTATGCATTGGATATTATTTTTTATTACGTTTTATTACAGTGGTATGTCATAAAACTTCAGAGATAAGTGTAATTGAGAGGCAGATATCACTGCTGATACACAGCTGACATAGATGTGCATGACTGCCCTTTACTAGCCCTGCTCAAGCCTTTGCAATAGCAACCTACTGCTATCAGCTATTTGCTGTCAGGGTTTTAAAGTGAGAGTTCAAAAGGTATAGCATTTGAGATTCCTATCCTGCCTACCCAGTTTCTACCTCTTAATCAAGTTTTGATAAGCTATTGCTTGTACAGCAGGTTGTGAATTTACAGATTAAACAACAGAACTCAGAACTACTCAAATCATGACAACGTTGGCTTCAGTGCAATGAACTTGGATTGTGATATGACGTCATTAAGCAATGTTCCTGTTCAAATGCAGGGCATGCTTGAGAAAGTTGAATAACTGAAGAAACTGAAGGATAAAGCCCTTTATCTCTCCTTCTGTGATACATCAAAGACAATAAAGCCCTGTAAGAAATCATAAAATGCTTTGCTTTGTGCCTTATTATTAACACTGAGCACACAGAACACAGTGAACACAGTGCTTAAATATATTTATTATGATGCTTCCATTTGTTGGAGGAATTGATCTAAAAGTCAGATTGCAACCCCTATACATACAGCTTAGTTATGCATTGAGTTATTGACACCAATCAACTTTTAGAAGTACTCATTTATCATAAAAATAGAGCAATTTCTTTTTCAACAACTATAAAAAACTCTCAGATTCATACCTTTTAAGGCTAGAAGGAGCCACAATCACAGCCTGTTTTACGAGTGTAACACTGCTGAAACTGCATGTGATAGTACTGTTGATTTCTAACGTCACTTTTACAGTCATGTAATTTTGCTGGCTTACTGGAATTTCCACAGATCTCTACTAATTTTCTATTTAATATTTTGCTGCCAACACTTCTTACATAAAAACACTATCATGTAGGGTAAGATGTCAAAATGATGCCAGTGAATGTGTTTTGCTGTTTTTGTGAAATTTTAGTCCATCTCATTAGCAGAAAGATCCAAAGATCAAGAGGGGCTAGTGAAAGTCATACTAACACCATCGTATTTAATAATCATTGCAAATGAATCCACTGTGGGGGAACGTAGCAATAGTTTAGGTCTTATCAGGAAATATTGGGTCACCATTAGTATCCAAGTAACCTCAACGCATCTCTGCATTAATAGTAACATACTTCAGCTGCAGAAAGGTCTACAGCTGTCAAGGAAGAGCATTACCTACATTAGGAATTGCAGAGGTAGCCATGGCAAATAAATGATGTTCCTGAAGAAATCTATATTTTCTGCCTGGGGTCTATTTCCAAGCAATTTCTCAGTGCCATTAAAGACACCAACAGAATGATATACTTGGTTTATATCACCCAGACCTGAACTTCCCGGTCCTTAAAACAAACAAACAAACAAACAAACAAATCCACTTTAGATAGCTTCTTTTTTTATTCTGTATTTCAGATAATGACCTCTGCACAATCATCCCAAAACATTCTCTCTGGTTTTAGAACACCTGAGAAACAAATTTATACAGTGATCATAGAATCATAGAATCATTTAGGCTGGAAAAGATCTCTAAGATCATCTAGTCCAACCATTAACCTAGCACTGCCAAGTCTGCCACTAAACCATGTCACTAAGCACCATATCTACATGAATACCTCCAGGGATGGTGACTCAACCACTTCCCCGGGCAGCCTGTTCCAGTGCTTCACAACCCTTTCAGTGAAGAAATTTTTCCTAATATCCAACCTAAACCTCCCCTGCTGCAACTTGAGGCCATTTCCTCTTGTCTTATTGCGTGTTGCTTGGGAGAAGAGACCAACCCCCACCTCACTACAGCCTCCTTTAAGTTAGTTGTATACAGTGATAAGGTCTCTCTTTAGCATTCTTTCCTCCAGGCTAAGCAACCCCAGTTCCCTCAGCTGCTCCTCAGAAGACTTTTTCTCCAGACTCCTCCCCAGCTTCGTTCCCCTTCTTTGGACATGCTCCAGCACCTTGATGTCCTTCTTGTAGTGAGGGGCCCAAAACTGAACACAGTATTCGAGGTGTGGCCTCACCAGAGCCAAGTACAGCGGGACAATCACTTCCCTTGTCCTGCTGGCCACACTGTTTCTGATACAAGCCAGGATGCTGTTGGCCTTCTCAGCCACCTGAGCACACTGCTGGCTCATATTCAGCTGGCTATCGACCAATACTCCCAGGTCCCTTTCTGCCAGGCAGCTTTCCAGCCACTTTCTGTAGCGTTGCACAGGGTTGTTGTGCCCCAAAGCGCAGGACTCGTCATTTAGCCTTGTTGAACCTCATGCCGTTGGCCTCAGCCCATCGGTCTAGCCTATCCAAATCCCTCTGTAGAGCCTTCCTACCCTCAAGCAGACCAACACTCCCACCCAACTTGGTGCCGTCTGCAAACTTACTGAGGGTGCACTCAATCCCCTCATTCAGGTCATTGACAAAGATGTTAAAGAGAACTGGCCCCAGTACTGTAGCCCCGGGGAACACCACTAGTGACCAGCCTCCAACTGGATTTAACTCCATTCACCATGACTCTTTGGTCCCGGCCACCTAGCCAGTTTTTAACCCAGCAAAGCGTACTCCCATCCAAACCATGAGCTGCCAGCTTCTCCAGGAGAATGCTCTGGGAAACAGTGTCAAAAGCCTTACTAAAGTCTAGGTAGACCACATCCACAGCCTTCCCCTCATCCACTAAGTGGGTCATTTTGTCAAAGAAGGAGATCAGGTTAGTCAAGCAAGACCTGCCCTCCATAAACCCAGGCTGACTGGGCCTGATCACCTGGTTGTCCTGTATGTGCCGCGTGATGGTACTCAACATGATCTGCTCCATGAGCTCCCCCAGCACTGAAGTCAGACTGACGGGCCTGTAGTTCCCCAGGTCCTCCTTCCAGCCCTTCTTGTAGATGGGCGTCACATCTGCTAGCTGCCAGTCAGCTGGGACCTTCCATGATATACAGGACTGCTGACAAATGATGGAAAGCGGCTTGGTGAGCACTTCCGCCAGCTCCCTCAGTACCCTCAGGTGGATCCCATCTGGCCCCATAGATTTGTGTACGTCTAAGTGGTGTAGCAGGTTGCTAACCATTTCCTCCTGGATTATGGGGGCTTCATTCTACTCCCTGTCCCTACATCCCAGCTCAGGCAACTGGGTGCCCAGAGAACAACCGGTCTTGCTGCTAAGGACTGAGGCCAAGAAGGCATTAGGTACCTCAGCCTTAACCTCATCCATTGTCACTATGTTTCCCCCACATACAGTAAAGGATGGAGATTCTCCTCACTGCTCCTTTTCTTGTTTACGTATTTATAAAAACATTTCTTATTGTCCGTAATGGCAGTAGCCAGATTGAGCTCCAGTTGGGCTTTGGCCCTTACAATTTTCTCCTTGCGCAGCCTAATGACATCTTTATAGTCCTCCTGAGTGACTTGCCCCTTCTTCCAGAGATCATAAACTCTCTTTTTCTTTCTGAGCTCTAGCCTAAGCTTTCTATTCAGCCAGGCCTGTCTTCTTCCACGTCAGCTTGTCTTTCAGCACATGGGGACAGCCTGCTCCTGCACCTGTAAGATTTCCATCTTGAAGACTGTCCAGCCTTCCTGGACTCCTTTGCCTTTCAGGACTGCCTCCCAGGGGACTCCACCAACCAGTTGCCTAAACAGGTCAAAGTCTGCCCTTCGGAAGTCCAGGGTGGCAGGATAATATGCCAGGTATGTATGGCTGTCAGTTTACCATCTGAATTGTTCACTAAACACCATATCTTGGTTGAAATCCAAAGACTTTCCATTAATTTTAAATGAAGTGACTTTGGAATTAAACTAGCATGAGAGCACAATTTGCCCCTTAATGACAGTTAGTTGCAATAGGGAAGCTGTTTTATGTAATCAACTTGAACACCTGTTTTTGTAATCAGCCTATGTAATCAGACAGATTACATTACTACCAAATATTGTGCAGATACATTCTGAGAGAAGAATTCATTGCCATTTCTCATTTTTAATCAATGTTGCAGGGAAAAAAATATACTGAAGAAATAAAAATAAGATTCCATCTCAGCAGATATTCATAAAAGGAGGATGCAAGAGAAATGTGAAGTTTGGCTGAAGTATGTTTTTGGAATAGATACAAAACCTTTAAACCTAACTTTTACCAAAAAAATTCCTGTTATTGAAGACAAAATATAGTCTTCTGGTTGCATATATGTTTGGGAGGAAAAAAAAAAAACTGGAAACATAGAATAGAAAATACAGAGATTAAGATTAAATCGCAATGCACCAGATAGTGATTTGTGGTCTATAAAATGAAACACATTTCACTTGACAGAAAAATGGATGTATATACATCAAGCAGAAATACAGCTACAGTGTATTTTCCTCATTACTTACAACAGATCAAACTTCATTTGATCTCCTCTATGAAAAGCATTTCTAGGTTGATTACTGGCCCATGCAGCATGTCATGATGAAACTGCACATCCTGTCTTGTTGCAAAGGAACACGTCATGTGTCACCATTACACTGGGTTGACTGAGCACAATTATATTTGTTTGGTCAACCATGCTCACAACTGCTCACATGGTTTGTGCATTGCTATATTTGTAGTGTGCTGAGCTATTAGCATCAGAATATCTTTTTCCCTTACCTAGAGAAACTAAATCTTGATATACTACCTCGGCATTTATTCCCTCCATATTTCAGCTTCAGCAGAATTTGCTAGAAGTCAAAATAAAAAAGAAATAACAAAGACTGCGAATTTTCATCTCACCAAACATTTTGGTGCCAAGTCTGTATGCAACAAGCCACATTTGGTGAAATTCAAGTTTGAGAGGATTCATGTCTTCTTTTCTTCCTCTTTGAGTGCTCTGGTCCTAGGGTATTTCTGTAAGGACGAATATGTTTCTGCCCTCTTGTTGTATTTATTTTTTAATCATGCTCTTGTTGGAAAACTAGAGGTTTAGGCAGTGGACACTGAGTTTTTTGTGGACATTTTTTGTTTTAATGGATTTCAGCTATTCTTCTGTTTTAAGTCACCAGAAGCCTTAAGTTACAACTCTCCAGTAATCCAGTTAAACACTGGGAAAGTGCTATATAAGCATTAAATGTAATTGTTAATATCTCCTGGAGGGCGCTAGCAGCTCAGATCACTCTTAACTGGCCCCTCTGGCTGCCACACAGGACTGCATTATACATCTCTAGAGGGAGAGGTGTCCAACTGTTTTTATCCACAGCCAAACACGTTTATTTATTACAGCACTACAGTGTGTTTTCTAAGCTTTTCTGTTCAATTCTCAGGCATTTCTGGTGCAAGAGGCAGGATTAAAGAATGCTTCTCAGCATTCTTGGTTATCTTTAAATTTTTCTACAAAAATTATGTGTACGGGGACAGAAGCTACCCCATGGCTCTTAGTAACACAGATGATAAGTGATTCTCTTTGGCTGTAAAATACACCTTGCAGTTGTCCCAAATTTTTACCTCAGAAGTTCACTATCCTCTTTGATCTCAACTGCACTTTACTGAAAAAGTGAGGCAAAGAAATGTCAGGTAATAAAATGAGGGAACGTCCATTTGGCAACAATTTTCTGTTTAAAAAACTACAACAAAAAGAAAAGACTTCATGGCTTAGTCCAGAGTATACCAATACCTGTTTCCAAGCCAAAGCCTATTAAAATATTGTTTAAACAATATTTTTTTTCTGATGCTACAGGCTCTTAAGCTTAACTCTACATGGAAGGGTGAAATAGAGCAGGGAGCCAAACATCTTTAAAGGTACATTAATTTTCACTTACTACAGAGTGTCACTTTTTTCTCTTTTAGCATGCCCATACGGACTGCTCTACAAGCCCAGAGTATTGTTAATTGGTTTCACTATTCCAAACATGACATAGTCATGTGAAAGTGCAGGTTTCCTTTGAACGGTCTTCATATCCAACCTTTCTAGCATATTCCTTCAAGAGGAATCCTTCAGATTCAAAAGGTGGCGTATCATGATTGGGAACAACAGAATGGAGCTGTATTTATTTAACTTTTGCAATAAACTGTCTTTCACAACAGCAAATCTAAAAGAATCTCATTCATACACTTCTGGTCTTTGGACAAGCAAATAATCAAATCTTCTGCTTGTCTAGAGTAGCTTAGCAAATCCACATCCTAGCATTACTAGTTAGCCTAGCTGCAGACAACAAAGCCCCAAAAAGGAAATATTCACCTTGAATCCCTAATATTTAGTATAGCCCAACAATATTTTACCTATATGTTTGCTCAAAGATCGTCTCCTCCCCGCTCCAAGAAACAGTTCATGCTTGTTGAAGAATAGTAAGACCGTACTCATGGTGTACAAGAAGCATGAAATGGTTATTGTCTTGGAGGCTGTGCTCATGAAATTTTTGGAAGGTTTATCTCAGATAGAATAGATTCATTGGATACAGAAGACTAAAGAGGCTATAGATCCTCAGTAATCACTGGACACTGCTATATGTTCCAGAATCATATGACATGGTCATGGTTGTGTAGACATGTAGCTTGCTTCAGCCTTTCACCTGCTTTCTCTCAATCTATACCTGGACTACAGCTACTTCTCAATTCAACATATTTACTGGGTAGGGGATTACCTTACATTTCCTATGCACTACAAAAACATTGCCTTATTAACCTTTATAATAACCATGGGACATTCAGCTTTTTCATTCTGAAACCTGTGCAAAACCCAGAGGAGGATATGAGAAGATTCAGCTTGGAATCAGGCTCTCATGTAATAGACAAGTAAAACAAAACATAATCTGTTAAATTTAAGACCATATAGCGAGCCAAATTTCAGTCAAGGTCAATTCCGTTCTCTTTATTATTTATAGATGTTCCAAATCCTCTGGCTGTTTAACACATTCCTGTTACTTCTGGTTTTGCTTAGAAATGACACAGAGTGTTACATCAAATCTCATAGAAAGGAAAAAAAGTTCAAGGCTACTTGTGGTTTCATCAACCCATTTTATTTTTAATGTTTTAAAACAATGCTTATGCTCTGAAAATGAAGGCTTTATCAAAATCATTACTGAATGCAATACAGCGCTTCATTTTATTGAAGTAATTTTTGTAAAGTTCATCATTACCACAGATTACAGTAAGCACAGATTTTTTTAAAAAAAGAAAAATATCTAAACACACCATTTTCATTTTCACTGCCACTTGTTACTGTCATTCATTTAGTCACTTAAAAATTTGCCTAGATACAGTTAATTAAAATGAGCAATACAAAAACTAAACAGGGTGCAGTGCTCTATCTACTGTGATTACTTAATAAAGTTTTTAAAACTGACAAAGAACCTAATATTTAAATTAATCAAGTCTTAATATATGGGCCTTTTCTCGCTTTTTCCTTTTTTTTTTTTTTTTTAAAGTAGGTTACTAAATTTAAAACTTGATCAAACTATGTCCTTATCTCAAAAGACACAAAAAGACACGTTGATTCTGCTTGGTAAGGCATACCACTTTGTGCTCCATGTATTTTAAATTCTTCAGGTTCAATATGAAAATTCAATATTCATTTGTTAAATGACCAAAGAACTGCCACAAACGCCTCAAAATCATGTTATACAAAAGAAACCAGACCATCATGAAATGGACCGCTGTGATTCTCTTTCCTTTAAGTGTTAGTACATAGAAAAACTTTGATGAGTATGTATTATTAAACTAAGTAGCATTGCACTCATGTATTTTCCCAATACTGTGTTCAGAATTCACAAATCAAACTGGTTGGACTGAGAAAACTGGAGCACAGGTTCAAAATGAAAAAGCTCTCTTGAAAACACATACAGCCATCTGGTAGTTGAAAGGCTTTAAAATGTTCTAGCAGAACTTTGTATCAGAGAAGAACAGATGCCTGCAGTATATATTAGACGTGTCATCTAGGGTTTATGTGCCAAAAAATCAATTACGTAGAACAAACTTTCAACAAGAGGCCAGATTTGAAAAGGAAACAAACATTTGGAGGAAAATAAAACACCTTTAAAGAAGGGCAAAAGAAGGGCTCATCTGCTTTTGCACGCTCTTTCCACTATTATCTGTTACCATAAAAATTTTTAATTCCCTTCTCTTTCAGTGATGATTATTTCAGGAAATTTTAATTTTTTTTTAGTAGATAGTTGTACAACAGATAAGTTGCTCAGGCAGGAAAACACAGCTGTAAAAATCCTTCTGTTGGAGGATCTGCATTTCTGATTCATGCGGAAAGAACATGCATATTAGAACAAGAACACAGGGCTGAATATAAATATATAATAAAAGCAACGTTACTCTTACTGAAAAACTTCTATATGTCATCTGCAAGTTAAACACTGTATCACAAACAGATAAAGGGAAGTTCCAACACTGAGCATCAGTAAAACAAATATGATCAGTACTTGAATAACGTATTGGTGTTTCCCCATCCCCACAGATCCTGGTTTGAGACTTTATTCTTACAACCAGTCAAACAACTTACCCAGGAGAATATAACAGGAATTGGACAGATTGGATGACCTTGACCAATGGCATGAGATGCTATCCTGGGAAAAACCCATGGACAAAATTTTAGGCAACTCTGTTTTGACCTCAAACTATGGAACCTCTTATGGTTTATCATCTACTTTATTTCATTGCTTGACTTTTCACACACATTCAAGTCTTTCAAGGACTGAACTAGTTAGATGTTATATTATTTGATAACTAGAGATAAATACTATAGGGGATTGGGAAGAATTTCATCCAGTTGATTCTTTTTTTTTCTTTTTTAATGATAAAATTTCACTTTATGAAGTCTTTAGTACTTTCACCTACAGAAATCCAAAACACTGTGCACAACTTTCTATTACCCTTCAGCTTTTTTTTTTTTTTTTTTTTTTTTTTTTTTTTTAATATGGTACTCACTGGAAATGCTTATCTGTTACAGAAGGGTACATTATGCAGCTTCAAGAAATTTGCTAATACTTTTATGTCACATTGGCCAAATTATGATGAGACATAAATGTCAGACACTAATAATGTGGGGTCAAAGTAATAGGCTAAATGGGAAGCATTTATGCTAAGCTGTCATTATACAGAATATAGTTCGTCTTTAAGTAGTATAGCTTATACAAAATAAGATACCATATTAATGGTAAAACTTGATTTTGTAAGGAAAAGAAAATTGTGAAAGACTGCTAGTTTCTGACACACTGTTATTATTTCTTTCAGCGTTCAGCTCTGGGGCCCCCAACATAGACTCTCTCTGGAGAGAGTCCAGAGGAGGGCCACGAGGATGATCAGGCGGCTGGAGCACCTCTCCTATGAAGACAGGCTGGGAGAGCTGGGGATGTTCAGCCTGGAGAAGAGAAGGCTCCAGGGGTAATTATAGTGGCATTCCAGTACCTAAACGGGGCCTACAAGAAAGCTGGAGAGGGACTTCTTACAAGGGCGTGTAGTGATAGGACAAGAGGTAATGGTTTTAACCTGAAAGAGGGCAGATGCAGGTTAGATATAAGGAAGAAATTCTTCACTCAGAGGGTGGTGAGGCACTGGAACAGGTTGCCCAGAGTTTTGTGGAAGCCTCATCCCTGCAAGTGCTCAAGGCCAGGTTGGAGGGGGCTTTTGGCAACCTGGTCTAGTGGAAGGTGTCCATGTCCATGGGGTGTTGGAACTAGGTGATCTTTAAGGTCCCTTCCAACCCATGCCATTCTGTGATTCTATGATTTCTGATGCTTTTGTCACAATGACTGAAAATGCAAAAAGATCCTTTGAGGATAGTCAATTTTTTCATCAGCCTGGGCTTGATTTGTACTTAGACTACAAATACGACATCAGTTCTGATTCCATTTTTGCTTTGATGTTGGACTACTACTTCTGCTTACATCAGTGAGTTTTTTCCTTATCTAGTTTTAGCCGGAAATACAAAATCACAAAAAAATACGGGTTACACTGGATGAGTCCAAGGCATGGTACACGCGCTTCATATTTCAAATGCTAAATAATTTAAATAATAAAAGCAATGTAAACTGTATAGGTGGGCTTAAAACTGAAAACAGACATGACAGTAAATGCACATGAGATACTAAGGCTACAGCGATCAGAAGAGCAAAGCAGAAGATGGAATAGTGCTATTTTCAGAGAGGAGTAATTGTTTAAATTAGTGAGAATCAAAATTATTTATTTCTGTAGCTGGGATGAGGTAAGACAAATTCTTCAGAACAAAGTTAACAATGATTTAAATTTATCTGGAGATAGATTTAAAGATCTGGAGATAGAAAAGGGAATTAGTCTATGTCATGACCTATGTCTTGAATAAAGGAATTTCATACTTCTGTAGTCCAAAATTCACAACTGCACAATCCCTATCTCTTTACCTATCCCTTACACACACATGAATGGGAAAACAAAACAAAACAACAACAACAACAACAACAACAACAACAACAACAACAACAACAACAAAACAATACAATGTGCCATACCCAAAATGCAGAAGAGGGAAAGAGACAAAACATTTCCTTGAAGAAATCTTCACAAGCAAGCCATCACTGGAGTCACTACAAAAATACATGTTTGGTGGGCAACCAGACTTTTTACTTAAAAATTGAGTCCCACTACAACTGAAACAAAATGACTTCCAAGAAACCTACCTGTAAATTGGTCACATTGGTATACATCCAGGGAAAGAAAACAGGACTAGACTGATGTGGAATTACAGATATCTGATGACTATGCTTGATACATACCCTGTATAAGACTATAGAATATGAGAGGGTAAACTGTCCTGCAACTGAAGACTGACATTGTATTCACAGAGATTTAACTCTGAACACACAGATTGCATGTTCCCCTTAACTTGATAGGAATAGTTAGAAATCTGGCTGAATATTTATGCTCCTACTTCCCCAGCAAGAAAATACAACAGATATACGCATCTTTCAATAAATATTTTCTCATTTCCTACTGTAGCAGCCTCCAGCCATGTAGCACTTCTTATTAAATCCGTCTTACCTCTCCTCCCAACAAGGCAGCATGGTTCACTGCTTAGAATTGCACCCTAGTGACCAGCCACTCTACTGCTGGTGTTGTCGTCATCTGGGTCTAACTCTCTGCTAGTGAACCACGATGAAGAAGCCTCTTCACTTTCCTGTTAGTCTTCTCCAAAAAGCAACAATGATAATACCTATCTCATCACAAAATGAAAGGGGAATGAGAAGGACCGTTAATGATTTGTACAACACTCTGATAACGTAGAGCACCATTTAAGCGTAAACTGTATATTAGTTATGTCAGCAATGAAAAAGAGATTGCAAAAGGATACTGGAGTACAAAGCAACATTTTATGCTAATTCTTGGTGGAGAGAGAATGAGGAAACTGGCCTTCCAGCAACAATGAGACTCAATTCGTGCCTCCTCTTACTCAATGTACTTAAGACAGCAAAGAGATTCCTCACCCTATCTGCTAGATATGCACTGGAATAAATCTCACACAGAGATTTGCCTCAGTCATGGAAGCAATCAGAATGTTTAGGCTTTAATGTGAAGATGAAGGCCAAAGAGGAAAATCACTCTACAAATTAAAAAAATGTGACTGTTACAGTAGCAGCCAGAAAAATTTCTCTAATCAACACAGCTCTACTGATCAGCAATGATGTCCAAGACCACAAGATAGCAAACGCTTTTCCAGGGCACAACTCTTTTGCTTTTGAAAGTGCTTATATACTCTGAATAAACTACATTTCAAGTTAACCAGCCAGCTCACCACCACCACCACCCCCCGCCCCCCAAATTACACACATAAGGTTTTCCTTTGACAGCTGTGCCTAACTGAATCATTCCTTCATGTGCACATATTGCAAGAAATCTAAGTGTGTGCTATTAAACTGCACTCTCGTAGCATCAGTACCTTCCCTAGTTAGATTTTACTTAAAAACCATTTTTTACAGAAAAAAACTCATTAGCTCCTTCAACCTCATAGTCAAACTGCTGCTCTTACCTGGTTGTTTAAAAGCACAAATTGCTCTTCTGCTGCAGAATAAAAATACCAAACTAATACAGAAATTCACAAAGTAGCTACAATGTAATGCTCAAAATCACTGAAAAAGCAAATGGAGACAACATACTATACACTGATAGAATGAGTATTCAAAGAAAGACCAGGAAATACTGTACAGAAACTAGTCAATTTACCAAAACATAGGCATCAAACACAGTTGATCACTCATTTGTTGAAAGATTCAGCAAAAGTCAGACTGGATATAGTCAGTAAGAGATTTTCTCCAAAGGATGTTTCCAACCAGAAATCAAAACAATGTATACAACAACAATAGGTAATACAAAAACCTTGTTCTTCACTGGCACCTTTCCACAGATATTTCATCTTTTTGCCAAGGTATATTCCCTTTAGGTACATACACAATGGTGATGGTCTCTGAAGTGGGACCCACAGTTGTCAAGGAACAAAGCTGCAAGATTTCTTCGCCAAACATCTGATCACTCTCACAGATTAACAGATTTCTTTTCATATGTAACCCCAACATCTTTTTGAGATTCATATATATATATTCATATACATATATATATACACACACACAGATGTTGTGGTTTAACCTAGCAGGCAGCTCAGCACCGCACAGCCGTTTGCTCACCCCCCACCTCCTGCGNAGCGGCCCCCCCTTTGCCCCGGCCAGCCACCCCAGTTTTATTGTTCAGCATGATCCCATATGGCATGGAATATCCCTTTGGTCAATTTGGGTCAGCTGTCCTGGTCCTGTCCCCTCCCAGCTCCTTGTGCACCCCCAGCCTCCTCACTGGCAGGGCGGTATGAGAAGCCAAAAAGTCCTTGGCTCTGTATAAACACTGCTCTGCAGCAACTGAAAACATCACCATTATCTTCATAAAAAATCCAAAACAGAGCATTGTGTGAGGCTCTATGAAGAAAATTTAACTCTATCCCAGCTAAAACCATAACAACAGAGTACGTCGATGGTATTTACTGACGTATCCGTTGCTGATGTCAGTGCTTGCTTGAGCAACTTAATGAAATCAACAGCATTGTTAATTCATATCTGGTGCTTAAAAGTTACCTGCATTTAGATGATTCGAAGGCATCTACTTGCAGCCATTAATGCACCTACTAGTACTTTCATCTACTACTGATTTTTAAACTTGCAAATAATTGTATTATTTAAAAATGTTTAACATGACAATCAATGCTGAAATCATATAAAACCTACCTGATTTGGAATCACAAAACGTGTCTATTATTTTCAAATGAACCTCAAACATATTATTCAATTATGCTTACACATTATAAATTCCAAATAGATCATGTTTCTTACAAGCAAGCAAAGATTTAGATAACCTTTGTTTCTGGAATAACCTGAGTGGAGTTAACCCCACTGTTTTTTCTTTAAAATTACTTCAAGTATGTGTTTCTGTGCAAACTGAGGTAAGTTGAGCAGTCTTGAGTTCTACTGAAACATTAAGTGAAAACTGCGTATTGTTCAGACCCAAAAATGAGGACAAAGTCTTTAAAGGGAAGAAATAAAATCACTGAGCTTTGCTCAGCTGTAATGGTTAAGCAATTGATGTGTTATCTTACTTGTAAACTGTTATCTTTAGATATACATCTTTTTTGCATACCATCTTTGGATGTCCTTACACGTCATCCTGAACTTTTTTGGTTTTGCCAGTTAGCTGTGCATGTAGAAATCAACAGGATGAAAATCTACTGACCAACACTTCTACAGTAAAGCAAAAAGACCAAGGTAAATTTTAGTTATTTTCTGTTAAAGTTTTAGTTGATTAGGGTAAGCAATGGCACAATTTGACTTCCCATTAAGAAATGCAAGCAAATGTTTCTTTGCAGACAAATTATTGATAACATTTTAATAAAAGTTTGGTTGAATCAAAGCAATTATCACATGGCAACAGGTACTGAGGAGTGAAGTGCATGGGGTATCATTCTTCCCCAGCAAGGGCTGGAGGAAGAGAGAGTGATTACTATTGACAAAGCTAATCTTCCAGTCTTCTAATGTTAGGCATGCTCAGATGAGACAAATCTCTCTCAACATTCCTTGCCTACAAATTGGTCATTTACATAAACATGTTTTCTCGCCAGCATATGCTATTGTAGTAGATTATCCAAAGATGGCAGTAATCCAGCCACTTATTTAACAGCCAACATTCATGTCTTTTGTGTAAACATATGTACTTTTCCAGTCTTTACATACAATTCTGGAGGATAAACCTTAATAAGGGCAAATAGATCTTTGGGTCAAAACCTACTTGACTAGGGTCCCTGCCTTTGAAGTCACTCCCTATCATCATAATGGCATATATCTACAGTGCTTTCTTTTTGTTCTGCTGGACGTACGCTGTCCCCTCAAGGAAAATTTGAAAGTTTTTTGAAATAAAATTACTGTTATACGGACCATACACAATTTTTTACACACTGGTTTAGCTGTCCAAAAGCATTACTTCAACACTGCATCGATGTTATCCACACAAAGCAGTAACCCATGGCATGCCTTCCCTCCTTGTTTGAACACAGCTCTTACATTTGTTTTCCAGATACCACACTCAAGTTCTGTACTAAAACTGGGGAATGGCATTATCTCATTCACACATTTTTTCACATGCAGATGCTATATTTATTACTATTCACCTCCTTGTCCCCACAAAGATCAGAATGACTTAGTTCTCAAGGGGTGAGAACACCCTGCCAGGAAGACTATTTTAGATTATTTCAGAAAGAGTTACTGATAATAGAAACTGCCTATTCAGTTCCTGCATATTTCTGTGGTTTCTAGTTGGATTACTCTGCCCTGTGCAAAGGGACAGACTATTGGGGAAAAAAAATCAAAAACAGGCAAACAAACAAAACCCCGCACCTACTTCGTATTAACTCTCTTTTTCTTTTTGAAACTAAACAGACTCAAATGCTGCAGTATTGTAAGTGGCTATACAAAAATGTTGACAGAATTTAGATGGATTTCAAAAAAAGTGACCTCCATCATGTCCTTCAAACATATTGCTAGCTATCTCTGCTGATGAGCAGCTATCAGGTCTCATGAGGCTTCAGTCACACTAGAAACAGGATATATAACTGTTCTGCATCCATCACTGAAATGATCTAAGCTAGGCTAAAAAACAAGCCATCTCATTTCCTAGTAGATTTATTTAAAAGATTCTGATCTCTACAAAACAATTTTCCCTGTACAAAAATAAATAAAAATAAAATGAAAGAAAGAATGAAAGAAAACCAAACATTTCTGTGCATCCAATGTAAACATTCTGCATATTCTTGACTATTCCCACACAGAAATTCACAAATACATTTGCAAATTGTGATTACAATCTTCCAAAGTCTAAACATCTATAAGTCACCTTATATGGTGTTTTTTCTTCTTTGCTAAGGAAATTTCTTTGACCAAGTGTCCCTGACTTCTTACTACAGGTCAGGTAAAGTTTTGTTAGCACTTATTACTTAGTTCATGTCAAAAAGATATAATAATGTACTTTTTATAGTCAGATGCTATTCTGAAGGGCATAAAATTAAACTAGGCAAAGGAAGAAAAAGAAAACTGTTAAACGCATGGCAAAGTGCAATACACATTTTGTTGGCTAAACTGTATCTACTTTTCCTTCCACATCTGCACACATTTCTTAGTAAAGTCATTGCTTGATAAAAGATAGACAGCAATGTGTACAAATCCTGCGATATATACTTCTCACTACATCCAAGCTGGGACTAAATGGTATAATAGCATCCCAGTGTCTCACTTGAAGACATTACCAATCTGCCTGTTACTGTAAAAAAAAAAAAAAAAAAAAAAAAGGTTTNAAAAAAAAAAAAAAAAGCGTCTTGCTCAAGTTGCACTACTAAGGATTTTACCTCCATTTTATATTATGAAAGCAAAATCACTGAATCATTCTTTGCTTTCAAAAAGGAAATGCAAAAATTCAACATGATGACCAGTTTAACAGAGATACTAACAAACAAATGAAACTGGGGAGAATAACTATCTGAAACAAAAGATGCATTTATTTAGGATTCAGTCTCTGCTGTCTTTGAAAATTTTAGTCACAGATTAAAGACAACAGCTGTAGCTTTCCCTCCACAGTGTTTCAGAGGAGTTTTCTCTCAATATATTCGTGATGTATTGATACCTTTGTAGGACTCATTCAGAGATTACACATTCTCATATCTGTTGTCAGATAACAATAAAATGGATTTTAGGAAGTCTATAAGGATTTTGGTCTGGAACTTTTCACTATGCGCAACAGTTAATTACAGACTCTTTGGTGGTGGGATTAAACAAGAAGGAATGGATAATGTACTGGCTGCTCATAAGCCCCTGGCTGCTACTTCCTTATTTATCTGTTTTCCAGAATGATTTCTGCTGAATTTTGACGTTACATTTCTGCACTACTGAAACCACTGTAAACCTTCACAAAATCACAGAACAGCCCAGGTTAGAAGAGACCTCAAAAGATCAGCTGGTCCAACCTTTTGTGGAAAAGGGAGCCTAGATGAGATTACCTAGCATCCTGTCCAGTCTCGTCTTAAAAACCTCCAGTGACATGGGCTCCACCACACCGCTGGGAGGCTGTTCCTGTGATTGATTGTTTTCGCTGTAATTTCTTTTTTCTCAAATAATTTTCAAAATATGCAGTTAGAAGTGAAAAATATTTGCTGTCAGGTTATAAAACTGGCCAGGATGTGCCAGAGTGCAGCAAGGGAAATACCCCATAAGGTGCTTCAGAGGCACTAACTGCCTCTAGCCCTGTGGAACCAGATGTCAAAGCAGTCCATAAGAGTGAAGCAGCCCACCAGGCTGTGTTGTTAGCCCAAATCTAACCAAAATAATACTGATCAAATTTGCTCTGCCCTGATCTTTGTAAAAGGATTTGCTTCATGGACTGCATAATTCAAAAACATGGTGAATGATATGCTCTCCTAAACCAAGCATCACTGCTGTGGCAGGCACAGGTAGATGGGATTAGTCACCACTCAGTGCCAGCTCTCTGGAGCACTTCATTTACCAACATGACTGTAATTAACCTTTCAGCAAACACATTGCTGTTGCCATGGGAACCCACTCTGGACATAAAGACATTTTCATTATATACTGCATATGCTGAGGAACAGTTACGCTTCTGACAAGCACGTCGTCACGAAAGGGTGTCAAAGCAGTAGTGAGAACCATCACTTTGGGAGAGCCAGGATGACAGTTCATTGGAAAGTCATGACCTATCTAGAGAAATTAAGGCCACAAGACTGCCAGGAAAGCCAGAAAGCCATGTCACACCAGTTCAAATCACCTCTCCTTCTACTGCTCCAAAGTAAGCAGTCACTGCAGAAAATAAAAATTTCAGAGCAGGAGGAAAGAGCGAAGGAGAGTGCTTTTCTGTATCTTCACATGCAAATGGATAAAGATTAAACAACACCCACAAATTAAAAAAAAAAAAAAAAAAAAGAATTAGTGTACAATAGGCAAGGAAACTCCATAACACTACTTATTTTAAAAATGAATGCAGTAGGTTTATCTATCTGAGAAAATAAGAATCATAAAATCTAAACAGAATAGCACTAGGCAAAATTTAGCTTGTACTCCACAATTTGCATTATAATTACCATCTACTACCTTCTCAGAAAGGATTTCTAAAGATCTACATAATGAGATTTGCAATTTACTGTGCAGTACACTAAGAATCTCGATCTTTTCTGAAATTTATCAAATAATATTTATTAGCATTCCAGGAAGCCTTTAATTCAGTATTAATCTACATTTGTGAAATAAAATAATAAAATACATTTTGAGTTGCATTATCTTTCCTTCGTAGAAAAAAAATTTAATTTGTGTATTCTCCAATTTGCAAAATTCAGTGCCTATTAAATCTTTAGATCATTAGCTCCAAGTGGATTCCAATATATATTTAATGAAAAGGAAGATCATAAAAAAATCTATCTGTAATTTTGAAAACTAATTTCTAGCATAAAACTTTCCACAGCTATGTACATGTACTATATATGTGTGCCTCAATTTTACCCAAGAGGTACTTGTCTGTCCATAGTTAAGAAGAAATCCAAAAAAGCACTCAGGCAACCAAAATGCAACTCAGGCAAAATTTAGGCAGGGTCCAAGGGTGAAATCTACAGAATAATTTTCGTCACAACACCCTCCATACCTAACAGTCCCAGACAAGTTTTTGCACCCTTTCTTCACCTTTTCCTGTTGAATGACTCACAGGTGACCTCAGACTTCAATATTGTTAGCAAAATTCAATTTTGCAGTGGCAACACAGTGGGCTAACAACTGCAGAAGGGCCAGAAGCAGCCCAGGATTTCAAGGGCTAGAGGTAAGAAGGGACTGGTGGGGCTTGCATGGGAAAGGTTGATGGGAGAATGAAGGAAGACTACTGCGATCTGCACTGTTGCAGGGAATTGGTTTGAGGAACCAAGGATCACAGTTCTTCAAGCTGCAGATGTCTTTCTCCTCCCTGCTCTCTTCTGGGAACTCACTCTTTCCTCTCGTGTCTTCTTCTGGGATCTTGCTCGTTCCCCTCACTTTATGATACAGCTGTCAGCCGGCAGCTGCTGCTGGGACATGCTTGCGTTACCCTCTGCAGCCCCAGGCAACTTGCTACAGCTTTGAGCTGGCTTAGACAGTTCACATGCTCAGGCATCTGACTCTCTCCATGCATTTTATGAAGAATAGGTGCTGGAAGATGGGCTTGTGGGCTCCATTCCTGGTGCTGGATATTTAAAACACAACTAAGATGATCTGTATTAATAAGGCATTTCCTAGGTCATCTGGAGGCCTGCTAGGTGATATACATACAGTGAATGAAGGTGAGGATGCCTCACTGTCCCTTAGAGGATTTAAAACTTCAAGGCCCTTATTCAAAACACATTTAAGTCAAGATGAAGATTGCTTTTCTGCTCTTTTTGCTTTTCCTCTGCTAGGAACCTTCTCCCATTTTCAGGAGGCTGGTCCAAATTCACAGAGATCAATAGGAAGACCTGTAGTGATGACAGTTGCTTTGAGCAGGCTATTTGCTATTTGACCTCAACAGTGGTGGGATGAGGACTTTTCTTCCATACGTTTGTCCCTCACAGAAAAATGAGAATAACCACAAGAGAGAGTTATGGTTGCTTTCTGTGCCAAAATGAAACTGAAAGAAAACATATTCTATTGCTTTCATTACTTCACAAACATATGAAACACTCTACAGTATGGGATTATTCTGACACTTGAAAAGAAGAAATTGATAAAAAAAGGTTTCGATTGCATATTAACAGGATTAATTGTCTGATAATCTGGATTATTGACTGGAAGCAAATCAGCAACAACCAAGCCCTCTCTAGGCTTTTCAAAGTCTACTCTGCTCACAGGCTGCCTGTTCAGATTGAAAGCTTTGAAGAGAGGTTTTTGGCTTGTCCAGCACAGACACTATTCACGCATAAGAACAGTTACTACAGAGAAGACAAGAAAGCAGTTCTACCACCTCTATTACTAAAAAAAAATCCTTAATATTTAATTATTTTCTTACTTTCTTTATGGCTTGAATACAAATGCAATCAATGACTGTTAGAGTTGAGTTTTTCAGAGTTAAAAGGATTTATAAATATCCACTGTGTTTACATAGCAGCTAATGTACTCTACCACTAGGTAACTTCTTCAGTTTAAGATCAAAACACGATAATAAATTTTTGCTTCCTTCAAGGCAGTATTGCAATGGTAATCAAAAAAGGGAGGCAGAGTAAATTTACTTCACCTACCCTCCACTACATCACTGCTTGAAAAGCACTTAGCTACATCGTGCAGTAACTGTTATCCCTTTGAGCACTGACTCATTTTTTGATTATCAGTTATACTCTCCTGAAACAAAGGTGTTGGAAAGCCACTGTAACTCTGCTTAATCTTAAAGCATACCATTTGACTAGCATAACTTTCCAAATTACAGCAGTTGTTAGGATTTGATCGGATTTCTATATAGTCTTGCTTCCGGTTCATTTTTAATGAGACCGTGCCATCAGGTACCTAAATGAAAGGATAAAATGCCTAGGGAAAAATAGGCATTGAACCATGAACTCTACTGTGTGACCTTAGACAACTTTTTCTTGTGATTCATCCAATTTATTTGAAAAGAAAAAAAGTATGTGGAAAAAAAATCTCAGGTCTTGCAGAAAATTGGAGTTGGCATCTCAGCTGCACTCACCTTCCAACACCATCCTATTGTGGGGCTAAGCACATTACCAGGATTTTGATTTTATAAATTGTGTGCTGTGAAGTGCAAGAAGATGTAAGTGTAATCCTGGGAAGTCAGCAGTGCCAACTCGATACATCTGAATGTTTCTTTAAATTTATATTCTGAACATCAAAATCACTGTGAGAATTTCAACTTGTAAAAACTATGGTGCACCAAAAAGCTGACTACAAGTAAACACCTTTCTAGTATGTAATCTTGATGTAACAAATTCATGAACTTACCAGTGGAACACAAGTATGGTAGTAATGGAAGCAGATACCTATCAGAGAAACCGACCTAATAAAGAATTTACTCATTTAACACTGCAGTGCCTTTTTTGAAGCCACATGTACAATGCCTCTTTAAAAGTTCCAAGCAAGGATTTAAGAATTCATAGCATTTCCAAACCATGACTTTAAAAGATGTCCTATTCTTGGAAATATTTTTGCCGCTATTTTTTTCCCTGTGTGTTCCCAATTCTTCACCACTTGGGTTTTAAAAATTTATTGCTTATCATCTATTCCTCCAAATGCCATTTTCTATCACTCCCTGCTGTTTTCCTCTGCACTTGTCTGGAGCTCTAAGTTGAAATGGATTATCTGAGCTCAGCACTACCTCCAGAGGAGTCACCAGGATGACAAAATTCAAGGAAATAAAAACATCTCAGTCACTGATTAGCAGGAGAAAAGGGTCAGACAGGACAGGTTGGGAGGAAAGAGAGGTGATGACAGATTATTATAAACCTTCCAAGTGAGTCATGATTAATAAAACCCTGCTCCCAGCTGAGAACTAGGAATTTAGGAATCATGGATGACATACTTCAGCAAACTGATTTACAGTGTTTCCTGCACAAATATTTCCCCTCGAAGCACAACAGAGTTGCAAAGGGAGGATTTCTGTATTGTATTTGAGGATACCTCACTGACAAGTACACAGCAATACACCTTCACAGTTCATCTGTTAGCTTTAATTTATCAAGAAAATTCAGGACATGAAGGAATTCTGGGTTCTACTGCTGTGTAAAAATGATGGAGCTCATTTCCAAAAACAACTGAAGTTAGCTAGCAACAGACTCCTCAGCCTTGTTGAGAATGACAAGCAGCTGGAAAGAAAGCATACTGATAAAATCATAGACTGCATCTCTTTGTTAACAAGGAGTCGATGCTGGCTCTGCAGAGGATGAGGGGGGAAAAAAAATCAAGAAGTTGTCAGGGACTGAGTGAGCAGCATTGATTCAGTATAAATTTTTTAAAAAGCAAACAAACAATACACAAAAGAAAATGTCTTTGTACAGATGCATAGCATGGTACTGGAATTTTTCTCAAAATAAGCAATTTCTAGCCTGGCAGTACTAGGAAATCATTTTTATGAGAACTTTTTGTTATTTTCTGTTTTTTTGTTTGTTTGTTTGTTTTTTCCTATTGAAGTTATGGAAGTTCTGAGTTACAGGAACCTCTGTAATAAAATTGTATTTAAACATAAAAATAAATACTTCTGAAGCCTACACAAATGCCTACAATGAACAGGAAATGTCTTACTGAAAAACAGCCATTATTGTCTCACACTATAGCAGACATTTGTTAATCTTCATGCATATTATCAAAGTACTTCTGCCTTTTAGATATACACCTCAAAAACCAGAATATTTTAATAAGATTTTTCTGATTTAGTAATCTAGCATTTTAATAATAATCAAGACTTCTCAGCAACAACCTGCTTTGCCTACAGATTCCAGTCAAGACTTTCAGCTCATCACACGGGTGACAGTCTGATCTGTATTATACAATGGACCTTCAGGCCTAAGATGTATGAATTTATACATTTCCTTCAAAAAGCAACCCAACAGCAGCAGTTACGGCTTCATCACAGACTGTTTCAGGTCTCATATTCTTCACTTATCGTAAGTCACTCCCTCTACCCTCAAAAGGTCTGAGTTTGACCAGGTAACTTGGTGAATTCTAGCAGTCAAAAATAATCTTCCTCTGAAAATGGAAGAGAAAAAAAATAGAAAAGCAGGATAAGGGCCTTCCTGAGTTGTGCTTCTGTTTTGTGGATGGTAGCAGGCTGGTGGCAACTGGAGCTGCAGCCTCCTGGCTGCACAGACTGTGGCATGCATCCTGAACCCCTTCTGGCAAACAGCCTCCGAAGACTGGCTGCAGCATAGGAAAGAAGGTAATGGCACTTTGGCTGTGTCCTGTCCCCATCAACATGCTGCACTAGGGGAATATTTCTGGCCATGCCTAAACATAGTCCTGCTGAATCCACCAAATCTAGACAGAAGGCAAGGAAAAATATTGAAAAATAAGAGACTGTCTACATGTTTTTAAGTGAAAATACAGATGCGATGGTTTGGGACAAACTACTTGTATATCACATCAGGACAGCTCTGACCCATTTCACTAGCTTTTTTAATATATAGTATGAGGATGGTGGAGAACTCTCCTCTCTTTCTCTCAATGCCTTTATTGAACAACTGTCTCTCCATTTCATTTTTTTGTTAGGCAAGCATTTTCTTAAGAAATTTTCTTTATGTATGTTATCTCAGGGATAGTCTGCTCTTACCATTCATTTAATATCACTTCCCTAACTTACACAAATTGAAAAATCCTGCCAATTGTCTGAAGAGCAGTAGATGGGGATGATAGGAAAGACGTGTTCAACACCATTCACAAATCAGCAACCAACTAATGAATCACAACACTATTACAACAAAATGGTTTGCAAAAGAAATATCTCTTTTTAGGGTGATCAATACTATGAAACACCAACAATTGGCAGAAAGTGACCAAAGCTTGATGGAACAACAAGGCTGTTTTAGCAGCTGCAACTCAAGCAATATTTCTCCCATAAAGCTGATAACATCTTTGCATGAATAAGGAAAAAAAATAAAAGTTAAACCCTGAGGAACAGAACACCTCCAACATTTAGTGATGACAGTGACAGCCATGCTATTACAGGATCAAGTCTCAACATTATTGTTAGCTCAGAAAAGATTCAGAAGAACGTAATTTCTAAAGCAGACAATTTTCACAAATTTGCAGCCATCCATTTCAATCAGAATTGGTCAAGTCTGATTGTAAACAAACGAAGAGTAAGAGAGAGTTCACCATTAGACTTACTTAGAAAATTTAAAACTGAAAGCAAAATGTTCAGTCAGTTCTAAAAAAAATTGGGCACAAAGTTTGCAATAAGTTCATTAGCAATAACACAGACTGCTGCACTTACTGTAACAAAGATTATGCACCAACTGCTTATTCTGCTTGGGATATAGGAGTGTAGAACAAGCCAGATGTAACTGCCAAGATCTCGTGAAAAGTTTATGATTTTCAATTCCCATATTTTTCCAGATCTACCAAAGAAAGGTTTTTATTCTGCAAATGAAACTTAGTTCCATTTTTTGGTCTAACTTGGCCGATTTATTTTTAATAAGAACTACAGAGGTCAACTTTAGCTTAGTTTTGCCAGAGGTTTTTTTTGTACTTGGGAATCATTGATTCACAGATTTCTAAAGGAAGGGGTTGTCAGGACTCCTAGCCTGAAATCAGTACAGTAATGGCTATGGAATGCTCGTTATTATTCTCAAGTTCATCTAGTATTTGCCTACAGTGTATTTTATATTACACAAAGAGGCACTAGTTTCAAGCCAGGAACCTCAAGAGGTAAAAAGTCACAACCCATTACAATTTGCATGCAGCATGAATTTTAAATTCTCTGGCTTAGTATTTCTTGAAAACTATCTCCAATTACCATACTCATAAATCATAGTCAAGTCATATCTTGATATTTCTTTTGATCAATTAATGAGATAGCACTATTTGAAAACTAAGTGTTTAAAAAAATCCCTCAAAATATGCAGCTTTCTAGAAGCAAAACACTCACCTAATTTGTAACAATCTGAACTTCTTTTTTATCATGCTGCAAAAGATTTCAGCTCTGCATGAACGCAAGAGCTGCAAGGTAAACCACAGGTAACTGAAATCTGTCATCTAATTCCCAAGTCCATTGAATAATAATGGAGTGATTTTTACTCGTTTGAGAGTATTACCTGTACAGTTTAAAAATCTGCAGTCATTCAGTCTATGTGCCCCTCTTATCCTACTTTCTAAGCCAGATAAAGTAGATATGCAAAATCTTCCCTGATGCCAAACAAAAAAGGAATTAACTGAGTCAGTTTAGAGAAGGAGGAAATATTGGGGTACTGCCTTTTATTTAATTGCTGACATTAAATGCTGACAAGGTTTTAATACGCTGGTATTACTTAAAAGCCTGAGAAGACATCACCAGGATGGATAACTGCAGCTGTGAGAGAGACTGTGAATGAGGGTGTACACTTGGTGATCCTGATAGCAACAACAACAACAACATAAATAAATATATAAATAAATAGAAAAATACACTGGAAAGATTTATTGTTAACCTGCCAGAACTAAAGAAGTGCTGCATCGTTAACTGCATTCTCAACTGCTGTTGAGCATTCCAAGCATACATACAGTACGTCTCTAGCACCTTTCCTCCTCTCTGCAGCTGCTAAAACCTCAGAGCACAGCAGCAGTTACACACTCGCTGCCCATTAGCCTAATCTGCTGTTATTTCTCTGACAAATGATTTGGCTATGCTCAGGTTCTGAACGCTCCTCCAATTCCCGTCTGCCTTCTCCCTTACCTCTCTGCAATTTTGCCTTACCAAATGTCCAACAGAAAATCCACCAACCACCAAATCCAAAAATATCCAGCCAGCTTTAATACTCATTTTTTTCCATTCTTCTAACCCAGCTGTAAAGACGGTCTATGTTCAGGACGATGTGCTTCTAACCCAGCTGAGGACCTAGGGGTTTATAGCCTGTCATCACACAACCAAGTCCCCCCAAAAAATCACACAGCATACAAATTCCTGCATCTATTCTGCAGATATGATGTTATACAAGTGGTGATACGCTCATGCCCATGAGGAATTGTAGTTCCTTTGATTTCTCTCCAACACATTCCTTTTAATTGAAGCTGTACCTTAGGCCAGTAGCACAGAGCTGTTAAGAGAGGAGAAGAAATAAAATATCTACCAATATGTCTGAAAGAAGAAAATGTTAAGACAAGCTGTAAGCACAAGACTGAACTCTGGCATTTTTGTTGAGTACACTCCACAAAGGATCGTTTCAGATATGCTGGTGACAGAACACTGCCTTTTTTACTTACTTATTTTTGAAAGGAACATGAAGCACGTCTCAATAAAATTTTTCAGGTTGAAGAGATTATATCTTCCCACAGATAATACTGCTCATGTAAGGCAAAGTCATGATAAAGCATTAATCTTTTTTTATCCAGTCCATGGAAAATTTTCCTTAATGTTCTTATCAAGAATATGACCAGCTGTATTTAGTTAATTTTTAGGTTTAACTGCTACATATCAAGTACTCAAAAGTGAATTCTGCATCTTTTTTAAAAAGTGTAAAAGAAAGGAAACGCTACATTGAGCACAACAAAATTCCCAAAAGACTATGCATACATATTTTGCAATGCTACTGCCAATTAAAAAAGAATTTGTATTTCTTCTGTAGTAATGAGCTACTAAGCTCCTCTTCATCTACAATATAATTTATACAATAAAACTTTTAGAAGATCTTCTGTTAACTACTCTGACAATACTGACAGCAAAAATGGATAATGTTACATATCTTCTAAAACAACCACACAAACACACATAAAGCCAGATGAGAGAGCAGCATATACTTTTATCAAAAAATCCATCTTGCATGTATAGAATACAATGGGGACTCAAGTGTCAAATCTCATAGTGGTGGACTTCATCAAAGAAAGAATTACAGCTTTGTATCTTCTTTGAATAGTGGACCAGGATTTTCTTCAAAGCTTTCAGTGAAATCCACCTCTAACAACCCCCTAAGTCACCTTTAATCTTTGAAGTCAGAACCAAAAAAGGTGCAATTTTAGAGATGTTATACAGATAAAGGAATGAATTCTTTAACCAATTGACCATCTTTACTAACACAATTGAAATTTAACACAACTTACTCTAAACCTAAGCAATGATGAGGTCTAAGAATTCAAGGTTTTCTTATTAAGAGAAGGATATCTCAAGGCTTCACCTTGACTGAAGACTACACTGAATGAGATCTGCTACTGCAAACACATTTGTTCTCCAGAAGAAAACAAGATCTGATGTCACAGTAATGTGATTGATAATACCCCGTTACCACAGAAGAAAGCCTGTGGTAAGATGAACATATGTCCCTGTAGTGTAGGATAAATCTGTCTGAACAAGGAAAGACCATTTCTGCTTATACTGAAGTAGAGGTATTTAATGTAATTCTCATTATAAATGACTGCAAAATTTCATAGCACAAGACATTCTTCTTCCAAGATTTTCACAGCTATTTACTTTTCTTCCCAATCCAATATCAATCCGGGATCTGAAAGTTAAGCTGAACTGCTCAGAAGTTTGTCATCACCAGAAATACTGCTTCATACATTAAATTAATATTATTCTCATTCAAACCAATCCAATAACTGTACACAATCCTGACTTTACTGACATTTCAAACCAACTGCTTTCAATGGATTTTCATAAGCGTAACGGCTTTCACATCAGTAAAAAATTTGATTGACATATAAACAGAAACATTACTGAGTTTCCAAGAAGACAGTAAAATACAGTATAATACAGTAAAAAAGTGATATTCATCACTACCAAGAATAGCTATGACCCTGAGCTAGTGCCGGGCATGAAACTTTTCATTACGAATTTGACTACTCAAGATCATCCCAAGTGTAAAGCCTCAACAAGGTGGAAGACCCAATGCACAGAGATTGGGGCGCTCATCTTCCATATGGGAACTAGAGATTTATCTTAGCTCTGCCTGCAGACAAAGAACTTGGATCTCAGTTTCTTACAGATGACATATATTCAAGC
>VXAL01000196.1:3094-18374 GCA_013399475.1 Chauna torquata | reverse complement strand
TTTTTTTTTTTTTTTACATGTTAGATCATAAATGAGATGTGAAATATATTTCTGTTAAAGGTTATTGACATAACATAGCCAGAACAACATAATCCCAGCTCTCCTTCTCAAGCTCTTAATTCTGAGATCAAACTGAATTTCACATAATGATGAAAAGCCCTAAGTGTCTTTAAATACAAAGTTTAGTTTGGAACTTAGAAAACTAAAGTGAGTTGCAGATGGTCATGAGGTCTCATATGAACAGTGTCATCAAGGAATCAAAGTGTGTCATATATTCCAAAAACAAAAACAAAAAACCACAGGCCAAGATAAGTGAAAGAGCCAATGTTAACTATGGAAAAATGATTTCCCATTCATGCACTCAACTTTCCAGAGCAAAGAAAGTTTATGCTCTCCAGAAGACTTGATGCGTTTATCCTAGACAAATTCCAGTACCTTGAAATGTCACCAACAGAGGATATTGCAGTTGAGGCTCAGCTACATACTGCAGACCAGTTCAAAATCAAACCCAATGAAACAGCCCCCATCCCCTCCCTTCATGCTTTTGAGTCACTTCTGCACAGCCCAGGTTGTACGAGCAATTCTTACCTGTCACAGTTTACAATGCATACAGTATTAGCTAAGCTAGTGACAAATTAAATTTTAAGGTAAATAAGTCTTTAGAAGATAAGAAATGTCAGAAATTCATTTGGGGTTTAAAAATCAAGTCTGTGGTAGATTAGAAGGAAAACAACTTGTATTTTGGAACTATACTAATATTAAAGTAAGCTAATAGCAAATATTCTGGCTAAATACTGAAATTAGTGAGGTTTTCCTATTGTGATCATTTGTTTTTATTCACTACATTAAGCTATTTTACAAATATGCTGTTTTGAACTGCTTTAACAACATAGGAGCTATTGATTTTTGCACCCACTTTTTCCCCACTTAAGGAGAAGAGAGATGATCACTCTTCCATTTGCTGGGACTGGGAACCTTTGTGACTTAAAAACTGCGAGGTCTGTTTTCCTCCTGAGGGAGTAAAACATGGAAAAAATAGGCCATGTACATGTCCTTTAATATGCAGTGCTTAAACTGAGAGTCTATAGCAACATGAACTGCTTTCTATAGCTGGTTTGTTTTGTGTCTCAGACATAAGAGCCAAGGGAGAAGGCTGCATTATTCACTGGATGTTGCTGTTACTGCAAGATAAATACAGCTTTCTTCTTTTTATCTGTAAAGTGCCTTTCAGATAAACAATGTGACCTGAAGTGAAGCCCTTTGCTGTTTAAAAATAAAACCAAAAGAGATCTATTTTCCCAGGAAAAGCAGACAGGTGGCTGCGGATCCAATGCTTAAGAACATTATTTGATACAATCCCAACCAGAGTTATACAAGGGGCAGGGTGAGGGGAAGCTTTTTAAAGCTTTCTTTAGTGCCCACTAAAAAAGTTATGAAACACAGACACAAAACTATAACTAGACGAATTTGCAGGACCTTAGCTGTCACGTTTTGCAAAATCAGTCAGTAACAAGCACTCGCTGAGAAGCATTGGGCCCAGTGGTGCCACTAGAATGGGGCTAGGACAGAACTTCAGCTCTCCAGAGGAAGCGTCACACTGAGCTGCTGAGAAGCGCTGATGCTGAACCAGCATTTCAGGACAGAACAATCTGTAAGAAAAGCAGTTCAGATTTGTTCTCTGCTTCACCTTCGAAAGACTGACAGATAGAAATCCCTTCACTCAGAAGAATGAGAGAGCAAGGGAGCAAGTTATGTTCATCTTCTCAGGTTCAATGCATATTTAAGTAGGTTACATCCTAGTATTTTCAGATATCAGTATTGTGCAACAAACATGCAATTACAAACACATCTCCGAGAATCTAACAAAGACAATAGATTGCTTTACTCCATGCATCAGATTTGTATGCATCACTACCCTAAGTCAAAAAGCTCCTCAAGCTCCTGCGTATTCCCCCCAATACCCAGTACTTGTTCTTGAAACCACATATAATGGAAACTTTACATTCTCCCTAGGCTATCTCTTCCAAAGCTTCACCATCATGACTGTTAGACATTTTTTTTTTATGATGTATAACCTAAATCTTCCTTGCTGTAATTCAAGTCTGTCTCTCATTGATCTCCCTGTGAAAGACCATGAAGGTATTCTCTACCTTTTTTCAATAGCCTTTTATGTATTTGAAAGCTGTTATCATGACACCTTCGTCCTACATTCTCTGTATTCAAAAAATCCAGTTCCTTCAACCTTTTATTATTGGTCTTTTTTTTTTTTTTCTTAAAGAGACTTCTGAAGATTCTCATTATTTTTCTTTGAACTCTCCTAAACTGGTCCATATCCTTTTTGACCTTAGTAAGTTCAAGGAGAGCTAAAGAATTTCTTCTGCTATGGAACACAATGTTCCTGCCTTATACTCCAGATGGTGTTTGACGTGATTGACAAGATATTGTTTACCTAAATTCAAGCTGAGATTGACTATTAGCCCACATTTTTTCTTGTATTGCTGATACCTAAGGAGTCATTACCCATCCCGTGCTTGTACAGTTAATTATTCCTATCTAAACATAGAAGTTTAAATCTGTCCTTTCTACCTTATAACCCAGTTAAGTTTATTTTATTTTTCCTATAGTGTTTCAGGAATAGAACAACTCGAATGTTTTTGTATTCAGAGAATTCAAACCATGTCTCCCAAAGAGACTTGTGCATTTTCCCATGATATTTTCATCTGAAGATTGAATAAGCAGTCTCTATCCCTTATCCAATACATTTAAAGAAAATATGGGAATAATAATTGGACTGAAGTAAGGCACCTGAAAAGTCCTATTTGATGTATCTGTTCACTTCTATAGATTTTCTAATGAGTATGTACAGAGACATCTACTGCTTCTATCTACCAGAACTGTTAAGCTGTTAGAACTGAGAATTAAACTCACGACACTGTTTTTTTTCTTGATTAATCTTGATTTCTTGATTACAGTTATTATGCTTCCTTGTCATCTTTTAGTTGCTTACAAAGAATTTTTTTATATCTTCCAATGTAAAGCAGACAACCTTGTAATGCCAAGATTCTTTCTCCTTCCCTTGTTTTACAGATGGCATTATGTTTGTCCTTTTCACCAAGGTTTTGCTGAATAAGTATCATGGCAACAAAGACCAGCCAGATTCGGAAAAAAATGGGATTTTTTTTTTTTTTTCTGTATGCCTTTGGAGCCTCAGTCTGGTAGATGTTCTCAAAGTACCATTAATATTTACCTCCAGTATAAAAACCTGCACAAAATGCAGTTGTGACAGAGCAGGAAATTGAAATCCAACATCTTCCTCTACACAAAAGGGTTCAAATCCATATCTCCTATCAAAGGGGCTGTAACTATGAGGCCACCTATGGGGAGGATGGAGTGTAGAGGAACAGGGATTATGAAGCCTTGTGTCACTGCTTGCAGATTATAAAAGATCACTCATGTCTTTTAAGTTAAACAGTCATTGCTTAATACAGAAGCAGAGTCACAAGGATTCAGACCACTCCTGTGTTTTCTTTCCCTCCTCTCTCCTTCTCTTTTGCTGCATGCGCACTCCACAATGGCACAATTTCAGCAGGAGCGGAGTCACAGCACCATCATGCTGACAACAGTGCTGAATCTGCCTCTCTCATCTCTTAAACAAATACTCTACTAACAACATAAGACACAAATATCTTCAGAAGATTCTTCTAAACTACATTTAGAAGATCATTGTTTGACTTAGGATTTATTTTCCTTGCTGTTTTCCTATTAGACTGCCCAAAGGAGCTGTCAAGTGAACACATACTTCAACAGCTTTTCCTGCCCAAC
This sequence comes from Chauna torquata, assembly GCA_013399475.1. NCBI lineage: Eukaryota > Metazoa > Chordata > Aves > Anseriformes > Anhimidae > Chauna > Chauna torquata. Next base: position 14,552 of record VXAL01000196.1, on the reverse strand, counting down.
ATGCTTGATATTTCTTTTGGGACACTTAGCTCTTATTCCTTTAGTCTTTCTATGGTGCACCTAACAGTATGGCTTCTATGCCAGAGATAGGGAGCTTGACAACTATGTGCCAGAGCTGAGTTCTTAGGGATGTGCAGCCTTTCTGCACCATGCAGCCTTATTGCCCCACTACCATTCAGAAAGCTGCTGCAGCAACTACAGCAGTGTTATTTCAGGCAAAAAAATCCCTCAAGCACCTGGTTATTGTACTGGCCAAATTCAATGAGTGCAAATACTGCAGTATATGGTAGCTTGTGTAGTGTATGATAGCTTGATAATGCACCCATACACACACAAAGCACTGGTCATATTCAACAAGTATTGCCTGAAAAGTAGTTAGATGACCAAAAACCCCCACTTCTAACAAAAACAGCTTCTAAGGGTATTTGTCTATGCTATTATATCATATCTCTAATTTGTATTTCTAATGTCATTAATTTGTTTCATAACAGTGACCAAAACCAAATAAAAAAACAAACCAGACTGCACTTAACAGCAATTTTCTGAACACTATAGTCATCCTCTATTTTGGACTGCTTCAAGTTTAAAAGCAGAAGATTGCACCTATGAAAACAAAAATACATTGAAACTATTCAAGATTCCTTACTTCAGGATGGACAGAATTAGTAGAGGCAGAGCAAGGACAGCAGGTAATGAAAGCGTCGGGATGTACCATAACTAAGTTAGAAAATAGTAAAAATGGCTATGCTGTGAGGTACAAAGCATCAGTAATTGGTTACAAAAGATGCTTGCAAAAGGCATGATCCAGATGGTCACAGAACCATATTACAGTGAAATACCCACAGGTGTTTCCCTTCATATATCTTCAGTGATTTAGAAGCAATCAAAATAAGTACAAAGGCAGTAAGGAGAATCCTCTTCAGACTTTGGTTTAGCCCTTCATGGCCTCCTCTGTCACTCAACCTGATCAATTGGCTGTTAGTGTTAGTAAAAGGTTATCTCGGATTACATTTGCATGTCTGCATGCTTATTATTATTATTATTATATAATGTTGAGTATCTGTGAGCAGATAAAACCCACTGTCAGATTTCCTAAACTTGCATAGAGCAATTAGCATAGAATTCCCTTCTTTTAAAAGGACAGCATAAATTGTTACAGTCTAGATCTCCTTCTCCTCGAAGAGCACACACAACTTGGCCTTTTCCACTGTATCCACAGGTACCACACCACCTGATCTACCTGATATCAATATAACTAAATTCTGACAACCTGTTCTCTTGGAAGTTTACTGCTTCTGTGATGAACTCAAAAGCCCAAAATGTTATCCACCTTCTCCCAACCCTACAATCAGTGCAACAAAACTAATCCAGCATGTACACCCCTCAGTGAGAGTTTTTTCATGGAGCTTGTATGCAAACTCAGGGCACGTTTAATTTATCATTTTAAGACTGATCACTAGAAATATTAGATCAACCACCAGTACATTCACACCATCTCTTTGTAAGTCTTGGAAAGAACAGACAAAAGACTAGATTTTCAGTTTACCACACTAGGCTTTTCAGTTCTGAGTAGAATTCCTGTTTTTGTACTTGGACCACGTCAGTTCTGTAACTCAGATCTTTTAAGCATCAACACAAAAAACACAAAAACTATCATGGTGGCTTATCAACCAACTGAATAGTGAATTGGTGCTTGTAAAAAAAAAAAATTTAGTACAACAGACTTTCTGACAGGTAGATAAATAGAGATAATTTGCAATTTTGCCAATTACTGCTAGGAAAATAAAACACAAGGGTATAATAAGCCAGGCTTCACCACAGCTTAAAGGAATCAGGTTCTTTAGCAGTACAAATTTTACACCGTCTCAAAAATGTATCAATGGGGGAAAAATCATCTACAGTATGATGAACCAAAATTTTTCCTTTCTTCATGTTATGAATAATGTTGAAAATGCTACAACAAATTCAATTGTCGGGATCTATCAAAAACTCCTTGCTGGAAGAGNTGGAAGAGGCTTGATTTTTAGTGGAAAGAAATCCACAGAGATGTGACTTATTAATAGTTTATTAAAAATTAATTCACACCAAGAGCACATTAAATGTTCATCTTATTACAGAAAATATGATTTCAGTGAAGATAAAACAATCTTACTAAGATGGTAAAAACATATTAATAAGATTAATATTAAAATGCATTGACTAGAAACACAACAAATTAAATGTGAACAGGGTAACTAAACAGCAGACAAAAAAAAAAAGATACTCTTCATAGTTCTTTTGAAATGAAGCAAATTTTGGAAGCCTTTATTTCGCTGGGACTTGATCACTTAAACCCAGTCATTTTGATAGGATGAAGAGAAACTGTTCAGCAATCCTTTACTTAACTCACAGTGCTCCTACACTTAACAGAATTTCTTTGATGAGGTTAACACAATGTTATTAAGGGAATCGGGATTTGAATTCCAGTCCTTCCATATTTCTTTTATGAAAGTAAATACTTTTCTTAAAATAATACTAGCTTCCTAAAGGATACTCTTTTGCAAACTGTGAGGCTCTCAGGTATAATTAACATGCATAGATAGATGCATATATAGGCAGCATATTAAGATATATGTACAGATGTTAATATACTTCTATCAGAAGCTATAGATAGTATAAAAACAAAGTAACAAAGTGGATACCATCTTTTTAATGACAATATTCAAATACAATGCTAAAGTGCTTTTACCAAGAATATCTGCCTTCTCATTGTTATACAGAGATGAAAATTGCTTCACTACGGAACTTCCACTCTTATATTTTCAAATTATCAAATAAAGTGTATTTTGTTTGTCACTTAAATTATAAAACTTCAGTAAATACAAGAAAAGCTTATGGCTGGATAAAATGGAGGTATCTGTTGCAATGCAGAAATTGAAGTTTCAGGCAGCTGTGACATAAAATAGCTGTAAATTTTTATATAAAAGATTTGCATTTTTCTCAAACATATTATGTTCCTTCTCATTTGTACAAACTCTTTCACCCAAATCATTAGACAGAAATATCAAATCAGATCTTTTTCAAATGCAATCATCAAGAAAAATAGCAAATGCAGTGATCTGCTATACTTTTTATTCAGCCTCAATTTATTTTAAACTTCTGCAAAACTGAAGCATTCCCTAGCTTATTGCAATATCATTACATTTTCCATGTACTTCTCCCTATGTAATTGCATTATAACTTTTTCCTGATATTTTGCTTCACTATTTTCTAAGTGCTTGCAGTACTTCACAGGTTGGCATCGTACAGATTTAATAAGCACATTCTTGATACATGCTTCCTTTTGACAGTGAAATATTAATAACACTCCCCTATTATCGTTTTTTGAACAGTTTTCTATCCACCTACAATAATTTCTTCTGCTGAAGTCAAAATATATGACACCTACTGCCTGTCCTTTACCTACCTTTCATCTCTCTATGAGAGATGAAAATTAAATTGGTTAGATACATTTTGTTCTTGGCAAATGTATGTTTACCATCCCTCATCTCCTTCATTTTTCTAGGTGCTTACAGGTACTTTTAGCAACTTCTTCCAGTATTTTTCCAGGAATTGAAGTCAAGTATGCAATAAATCTCACTGAATTGCTTAAGTCCTGTGTAGAATGGAAATACCAACTGTTAATTTAAAGCAAAAAGCATTTTTAAACACATTTGATTCAATTTGCATGCAACCTAAAATACACAGGCTTTTCTTTCCCACCAAACCGTTTTTTTTTTTTAGAAATACAATTGTGACATTTAAAGAGTTGGAGAAAATGACCTTGTTCAAATATTTTACTTATTTAAGCATATAAAAGTGTAACTCAAAAACCTACTTAAGAAATAAAAAACTTCAGTGACAAGTTTCAGTATGCTGCAAATATTTCTTGAACTTTTTACCATTAAAGTTGATTTTATGGATTTCTAAATTACTATGATTTTTACTAAACTTGAGACAGTCTTTGAAAGTACTAGTACTAAAGACACGCCAGATTATATGTGTATTTTCTGCCCTAGAGCAGACCAAAGAGCTGTTACCACACTGTGGCTTTGAATGGAAATTCACATACATTTTCCATCAGTTGTAATCCCTTATCTTTTATGAGAGAGACAATGCTCACCTTGCCCTATTTGCATGATCTATAAAAGGAGCTGTACGAAAAAGATGCTAGCAGAACTGTGTTATTACAAAATACAGTGAAGGCAAAACTTCTTCCCTATTATTAAACAGCAAACAGAAAAGCCATTCTATTAGAAATTTAAGATAATTAACTAGGAAGTGACTAAATGCATCACAAGAAGCAACAGCTTTTCCTTTCCTACTTTAGGACCTCCTTATTCAGCACACCATCTCACTGTGTGCTTGACAGAGAATGTTAAGTTTCATTTAAATAACGACTCAAACACATACTCTACTTTAATTTACAGCAAGGCACTTCATACTACATTCGCTAAAATGTTACTGTTGATATTATTAGATCATCGCTTCTCAGGGTGAAGGGGAAAAAAAAAAAAACAGAACTCAGGAGAACCTATACTAGTTAGATTTTTTTTTCAACTATCAAGTTTTAACAATATTAGAATGACATAACTATGTATTGACAATGGGCATTTCAGTTACTCATCAGTGCTTACAGTGAGAGGAAAAAAAACTGCAAATGCAATCTTTCAGTTCACCTGAGTTGCATTTTCATGTATACAAAGATTTTACTTATTTTCAGTTGACCATGACTTATGTACTGCACTGATATGTAATACGCTTAAGTCATACAGTTTACTACAGACTTATAACCACAAATAAAAAGTTAGGTGACTGTCTTCAGTGCAAAACTGGGGAAAGGGGATTATGTTTCTAGTAGAAGTATCCTTACTCATAACTAAATTGTGTCTTCCAGGCTGAGTTTTAAGGAGATGCATATTCCTTTTCACAGCACCAGGATTTGATGATGTGATGGGTATATTAATACCAGGCTGCCAGAAATTATTAGTAACCTTCTGTGGGTGTAATCAGCCCTACTTGCGTTCACTTCATCCAGAACAGGAGGGAGGAGTGAAAAGAATATTACCCTTTATCCTGCTGAGCAGACACAGAGCAGCTTTCGCAGAGCTGAAGACCTGAAGGAGTCTGGTTGGGAACTGTGTGAAACCTGCCAAGTCTGGCTAAGTTAGTGACTGTGAATGTTGCTGGTAAGTAAGCCAGTTCACAGAGACAGGCAGTAAAATACACATGTTCTTGTTTTGCATTTAATCAAAGACTCTGTACCCTCTTTACAAAACAAAACAAAACAAAACAGCAGCAGTAGCAAAAACTTCCAACGAATGACCTAGAAAGTCCCAAAATCAGCAAGGAGAAACCTACAATTAGACAACAAGAGTGTCTCCAAATTCCTGCCACACTCTGACTGAAGGCACCCAAGTAAGGTCTCAGTGACTCCCTCCACTTGGGATCCAGGTTCTACACCTGCAGTTAGGACTCTTGTCTATAAGCCACATCCAATTGTGGGTGACAGTAATTGCTTACACTAGTGCCATATAGGTTAACATATATAACCAGGAATGGAATATGGGGACTCTGTGTCTTCCCTTAGGTCGAAGAAACCCAAGCACATCTGTCATGCGTCCCAGAGAGGCATGACTTCATCTCACCTGATTCTAGGTGCTTTCCTAAACTTGGAGAAAATTTATCATAGATCTCTATGTTCAAGAGAGAAAGAGGTACATCCTACGAGCAATTTCACTGTAAATATGCTCAATGGAGAACTACTCTCTTTCCATTGATTATTGAGGTAAGATACTGAATTCATTTTAACTTTTCAGTTAAGTGCCTAAAATTTAATGACAGGAATACAAGCCAGAGTGCCTGTCCACCAGGCTAAAGGAGAATCTGGTCTCACCCCCACCATGTGCTGCCATGAAGGCATTTGCAGACAGAGAGAGAGTTGCCTCTGTGGCCTCATAATCAAGGCATTCAGTGGGAAGAGGGAGAAACTGGATTATGCCTTCTGCTTGGTTTATGCATTATGTGTTGAACAGCCACCATCTGAAAAATATAAATCATCCCAGGAGCAGGGCTCCAAACTCAGGTCTGAGTCCCTGAACTTTTAACGATGGAGCAGCTTGCACAGGTGACACAAGTTGCACCACAGTTCCATTTAGTATCTGTGACTGAGGTGCACGAAGCAGAACAGAGCAAACCAGTTACATTGCATTGTTCGCCTTTCATTAGTGGATAATGAAAAAAATGTTCTCTCACATTGTATTACAGTCTGCCAAACATTTCATTTTTGGAACACCTTTTGTCCAAGGAAAAATAACGCAAATCCATTAAATAAATGTACTGATTTCATGGCTGCAAATGCTAAATGTGTATTTTTCTGGGAATTGCTACACTAAGTGCCACAGATCGTACTCATCTGTTTCCAGCTGTGGTCTAATGCTTTAGAGGAATGCATAAAACCTCATGCACCTGGAGATTAGGAGATTTCTCTTGCTCCAGCTGATCAACTGGCAAACCCAAAGCTTGACAGTTTGTGTCATTTGTACTTTAAGTTAACACAAGTACATGATGATTTCATATTCACTAAATTTTACTATACTCACTTCTGCATTGCAAGCAATTCTTCATGTTCTTTTCAGATTACTAGTTATAAATGATATCTGTCAGAGGTCTGGGGAGGGTCAGAGGAATCTCACAAAACGAGTCTGGTATTGTTGCTAACATGGAAGGTTCCCTCCACACACACGCACACACCTTCTTGAGTCTATTTAATAGGTTAAGTCTCTTTACTGAGACTAGAGAGTACCAAAACAATATTAATGACTTTGAAGATAATTTGGAAAGATCCAAATGGCTTAAAAATAAGAAAAAAATATTTGTACTGATGTAGTCACACATCTACACTTACTTTATCCTCAATCTTAATGGAAACTTGATGAAATCTTGCCTTATGGAAACTGATGGCAAAACTCCTTTGATGAGAAAAAAGNACATTTCTCTGAGCTGAGTGCCTGCTACTGGAATGTTGTCATGGAATGAGGTTATGCAGAAATAAACTGGGATGTGCTAGAGTTAAATGCAGAGCTCAGAAAACACAAAAGAAACTGGAATGTTAATGAACCAAAGAGCAAAGTTAGAATGCAGAATTAATTTGTAGTCAACTGAAGCCTGAAATTTGCTATTGGATTCTGCTACTTGTTGACTGTGGCTTGTGTTAAGTTCTGAAGCCTGCTTTCTTTTTTTCTTCCCTCACTCTGCTGGGATTTACCATCACAGAATAAGAAAAACTTAAGTATACGAGTCACACAAGTGACCAAGGATCAGGAAGCTTTAAAATTGCTGTTTCATAGCCAACTGAAGTTGATTATATTCTCAATCCTTTGGTAATAAATAAACAAACAGAAAGAGAAGACAGAAGGTCCTTTAAGACACTAAAAGCAGAGGGTAGACATAATGAACAACAAAAAGCACCACTTTGTACTAGCCACATCAATACACTTGTATTTGTCTGCAGCTCCTCACAAAATTAATTTTTTGGGCATGTTTTTCAAGCTTACCATAGATTACAACAGATAGCAATACGAGACATACCAGGGAATATTTTATGCTTTTGTATATGACTTTACTCGCCCAAGCATGTCATACAAAACCACTCGTCTCATTTCTGCAGTAGCACTTCTGGACTACTTGCTAATGCTAATGTATTCACTCTTTTTTAGCAGTACCAGCATATTATCTATTATCAGCACCAATTCCCCATTTCACCACTCCGATTTCATTCCCAGATGCTCATTCCATACCTGTAAGGTACTAGTTATTCTGAATTCAAAAAATACATAATCATTTTTTGCAGGGGCTTGGAGTCCTTGGAAACATCAATAAGTATTTTACCCCATTGCCTCTTCGTTCTGCAACTAGGTATACATAGCACTCCTCTAGCACACTGAATGCATGGGGATAGGTCTTCTGGTCATAGAAGTAATTTGCAATTCCTCAACATGATGAAGTGCTGCCCTCAAGCCTCACAACTGCACATGTCCTGAAGGTTATTCTCTGCTCTCCCTGGTGAGTTGCATGGCACATCTCTGCATCTCGCTCACAAGAGTGGCAGTTGATATTCGAAACAAATGCTGCTTGCTGCCTGGTGTTTAGCTGACCAGTGCTTTTGGTGCAGCCTTGCTACCACTGCCACATTCTGCTACAGATCTGTTTGCTTTATTTCATGACTATAAGGTCTCCAAGCAAACAGAGCCTTCAGCTCATGTGTTATCCATTGCTGGACACACTGTGACGTCCTTGCTGAATTTGTGCAGTCAGTCTGAAGTTTCACAGACCGCCAAACTTAGCTTTTCATCTCAGTTCCCAATTATTTCAATTCATGATGTAAATGTTTGCTGTCAAACGTGGTTCACATTTAAATTAATGGAATCCCAAAAAGAAAAGCATAGGCATTAATTTTTATGGGCTATACACATTGAATGGTACTTGATAATACAACTCATGCCCACCATTCACTCATGCTGATAGGCAAGGACAGGAAGACAAATAAACTAAAAAAAATCGGAATTGACCTCAGTGTGGACATTTGAGCTAGCATTCAGACTAGTGAAAATGAGCTGGCAATGAAATAAAACCCTTCATAGCTTACTCAGGACTATAGGTACTCTTGATACCAGTAATAGGTACTGTTTTTTTATTAGCAGTAGAGAACTATGTAACAATTACTGGGTGAACAAGAGAAGCTAAAAACTAGAACAGAGTAATTTAAAATAGTTTTTCATAATGAGTTCTTCCATATTTTGATATACTTTTCCAAGATGAAATACCAAAAAAAAAGTTGGCAACAAAGTCTTTCAGCTAAATGTTTTAAGTAATGAATATTGCTTTTGAACAGAGAAGAAATAATGGGAAATTTAAGTCCTGTGCTGGGCCTCCTTTATCTGTAAACTTTTGTTGAATTTCCATGTTTGCAAACAATAAATAATAATAATAAAACTGAGCATTTTTATAGCTGTTTTCATCCATAAACTGAGGTACTCTTTAGTACTGTTGTCTGATTGTAGCCAGTAATTTTACCCTGTTGACTGGCACAGAATGCTAAATGCAAGTGTAGTCTGTTAAAAGGCAAATGAGAAGAAAGATTGTCTTGTCGTTAGTGCTTGTGACTGGGAGTAATAATTCTTGGGTTTTATTTCCAGCTCTGCCATTGACTCACAGAGTGACTCTGCACAAGTCACTAATGCCAGGAGAAGAAAAGAGAGCAGAGTTAAGTTCCTACAACTTGATTTAGCCACTGAATAAGAAGTTTGATTTTCATAACTGCCAAATATCTAGAAATTCTCCTTGTGGAAAAAAACTTTGCCCTAATCTCTTGTTCCAGTAGTTGAACTATCTGTAATTTAAACTTCATGAGAAATTGAACTGGTTTAACTCAAATCAATTTTATATTAATTTAATTAATTTGTTATAAATCTGAACTATATACGTGCTTAAACCAACTAAACACTCTTCTGTAACAGGTTTATTTGGTAAAACATACGTTTTATTTAAAAAAAAAAAAAACACTCTACAATTTAAGAGCTTCTGGTTTAGGAGATGACACAGTTTTATCCTGGTTGCGACCCAGGCTTTCCACTCATGTGCATTTTTACCATGCATCTACATTTAGCAGGCACTGTGTGTCAAATCTAAGACGCAACTTTCCTACCATATTATTCAGTCTTGTTCAATATATTACATTGTCAAACTGTTACTGCAGATTCGTATCTCCCAGCCTTTGCAAATGCAGCCTTTTCCCCTTGACAGTCACCCAAACAACTTTCTTATCCTCCTCTTTGTTTTACTCCTCTGGCTCCTTTTTTTCCTATAAATATGAACTACAGCATTCTTGGCTTCATTTTCAAGTCTTTAAACTACCTCTAACTTAGCTTTTACTGTTCAATGACTGCTGAGACATCTGCACTTAATTCCAAACAGTTTATTTTCTCTTGTGTCTGTGAGAAAAATCAAACCACCAGATATGAAAAAGATTCTAACTGGTAACACTGGTCTGACAAGACTTAGCTTGATTAATTTATTGTCAGTCATAAAAATAGTCAGGAGCTGTCAACAACTAAAGGATTTTAGATCAAATTTGAATCATCTGTTTTCTCAACAAATGGAAACTGGTGCTGAAAACAAACAAACAAACAAACAAAAAAACAATGTGCTAATAAGCAGCATTGCTGTCAACCTTTTCCTATTGATTACTAGTAAAACCTGACAGAATATCAATGGTACCTTATTGAAGCTATCTCTAACTGCTCTGAGATATAGCTTTGTCTCATGAGTGTTTAATACATTTACAAGGAGATTACCATTGAGTGCATACATTTTAGCATGAAATTATCCATGAATGCAACCTTCCTGATTTTCACAGTTTAACTGTCAGTTATTTTTATTAACACTATTAGCACTTCAATGCAGTGAAATATTGCCTGCAACAGAATGACTTCCTCTCCTTCCTTGCAATACACTGCAGCTGGGAGAAGAAGTTCAGGCACTGAACGCAGTGGGTATCACTGCAGACCAAAAACTACAAAGAACTCTACTAACCCAGTTTAAGAAGGAAATTACTGGAGTTGAGTTTTTCTAGATGCCTTTCAGATCTTCTCACTGTCCTCAAATCATACATATATATCATGCTAATTTGATTGTTAACTGACGGGTGATTACCCCCACTAAAATCAATGGTCTTTACATCATTAATTCTGGAGTCAGCAGAGCCTTCTAAGACACTTAATTTCTTCACTGTGAACTCACATGAGTCAATTTGTCACGTTACAGAACAGAAAATAAATCAATCGTTTATCTTTTTGATTCCATTGGAAGTATTTCATGTTTTACATTCATGCAAATAAGGTAAAGAAGTTTTGGTTANAAATATCTGCCAATAAGTTAAGCGAACAGGAATTTTAATTTTGCCTCCCTCTCCATTGCAGTGGGTGCAAATTTGATACTTTTCTGTAAATTCATGACTAAATAGACAGTGCAAATTTAGAGTCAGTTTTGAGTGGAAATCTGGATGTTTTTATAGAAATGGAAATTCTGTAGACCGAAGATAGGACAGATAGTNTAGATGTGGATGCAAAGTACCATATAAATTATTGAACACCTGTGTGAATAAAACAATTGAAAATACAGTCTGTCAGACTTTTTACAGGGGAAAAAAAAAAAAAAGTGCTTATAATGTTGTTACAGCATGTTGACATTAGAACTTCACCAGGAAGAAAAGCATTGCTTTATAGTACTGAACTTTCATAAGATCATGGACTAATTCAGCCTGATATATACATGTAACATTTTTAAAAAAATCATAACTACCAGTATAATTTAAAGGTTGGACTGGATGATCTTGGAGATCTTTTCCAGCCTAAATGATTCTATGATTTTATGAAAGTTA